>OZ002744.1:137102000-137403695 GCA_963924295.1 Dioctria rufipes
TAACCATCATTCATTATGAATGATAAAATCCAGTGAGCCCAGTCTCTCCTGAAAAGTGGGTTTTATACCGTGTATGGAGGAAAGAAACTATGCTAATGACATTGTCAATTGTAAATTTGAACTTCAAAAATGGATTGGAAAAACGTTTCGTATTGGCAGAAACCTTAATACTCTTCAGTACGGCTAAGTTTCTGCCTGCCGTTGACGCTTGCGAAATGTGAAAATAAATTTTGAAAATATGAAAAGTGTTGTGAAATAGGAAAAGATTTTTCTAGCTCTTGCAAACATTATCCGGCAATAACCAAATATGGTGGAAAAATCGAAGTTTTACCCTCCCGATACTACCCTTCGCAGACCATGTCTTTGTACGTTAGGGTCCCTGTGAAGTGGACCATAATGGCAACACAGGTATGTCCTTACATAAAACACATGGACTGCTGTGTGTCTCATCTTTAAGGAGCCAATAATTAATAATTTAGTCGGAATTTTTTGATGGCATGTACATCTGAAGGAAACCTAACCATCATTCATTATGAATGATAAAATCCAGTGAGCCCAGTTTCTCCTGAAAAGTGGGTTTTATACCGTGTATGGAGGAAAGAAACTATGCTAATAACATTGTCAATTGTAAATTTGAACTTCAAAAATGGATTGGAAAAAGCGTTTCGTATTGGCAGAAACCTTAATACTCTTCAGTACGGCGAACTTTCCGCCTGCCGTAGACGCTTGCGAAGTGTGAAAATAAATTTTGAAAATATGAAAAGTGTTGTGAAATAGGAAACGATTTTTCTAGCTCTTGCAAACGTTATCCGGCAATAACCAAATATGGTGGAAAAATCAAAGTTTTACCCTCCCGATACTACCCTTCGCAGACCATGTCTTGGTACGTTAGGGTCCCTGTGAAGTGGACCATAATGGTAACACAGGTATGTCCTTACATAAAACACATGGACTGCTGTGTGTCTCATCTTTAAGGAGCCAATAATTAATAATTTAGTCGGGATTTTTTGATGGCATGTACATCTGAAGGAAACCTAACCATCATTCATTATGAATGATAAAATCCAGTGAGCCCAGTCTCTCCTGAAAAGTGGGTTTTATACCGTGTATGGAGGAAAGAAACTATGCTAATGACGAATTTCAATTGTAAATTTGAACTTCAAAAATGGATTGGAAAAAGCGTTTCGTATTGACAGAAACCTTAATACTCTTCAGTACGGCTAAGTTTCTGCCTGCCGTAGACGCTTGCGAAATGTGAAAATGAATTTTGAAAATATGAAAAGTGTTGTGAAATAGGAAAAGATTTTTCTAGCTCTTGCAAACATTATCCGGCAATAACCAAATATGGTGGAAAATCAAAGTTTTACTCTCCCGATACTAGCCTTCGCAAACCATGTCTTGGTACGTTAGGATCCCTGTGAAGTGGACCATAATGGCAACACAGGTATGTCCTTACATAAAACACATGGATTTCTGTGTGTCTCATCTTTAAGGAGCCAATAATTAATTATTTAGTCGGGATTTTTTGATGGCATGTACATCTGAAGGAAACCTAACCATCATTCATTATGAATGATAAAATCCAGTGAGCCCAGTCTCTCCTGAAAAGTGGGTTTTATACCGTGTATGGAGGAAAGAAATTATGCTAATGACGATTGTCAATTGTAAATTTGAACTTCAAAAATGTGTTGGAAAAAGCGTTTCGTGTTGGCAAGAACCTTAATACGCTTCAGTACGGCTAAGTTTCTGCCTGGCCTGCCGTAGACGCTTGCGAAATGTGAAAATAAATTTTGAAAATATGAAAAGTGTTGTGAAATAGGAAAAGATTTTTCTAGCTCTTGCAAACGTTATCCGGCAATTACCAAATATGGTGGAAAAATCAAAGTTTTACCCTCCCGATACTACCCTTCGCAGACCATGTCTTGGTACGTTAGGGTCCCTGTGAAGTGGACCATAATGGCAACACAGGTATGTAATTACATAAAACACATGGACTGCTGTGTGTCTCATCTTTAAGAAGCCAATAATTAATAATTTAGTCGGGATTTCTTGATGGCATGTACATCTGAAGGAAACCTAACTATCATTCATTATGAATGATAAAATCCAGTGAGCCCAGTCTCTCCTGAAAAGTGGGTTTTATACCGTGTATGGAGGAAAGAAACTATGCTCATGACGATTTTCAATTGTAAATTTGAACTTCAAAAATGGATTGGAAAGAGCGTTTCGTATTGGCAGAAACCTTAATACTCTTCAGTACGGCTAAGTTTCTGCCTGCCGTAGACGCTTGCGAAATGTGAAAATAAATTTTGAAAATATGAAAAGTGTTGTGAAATAGGAAAAAAAATTTCTAGCTCTTGCAAACATTATCCGGCAATCACCAAATATGGTGGAAAAATCAAGGTTTTACCCTCCCGATACTACCCTTCGCAGACCATGTCTTGGTACGTTAGGGTCCCTGTGAAGTGGACCATAATGGCAACACAGGTATGTCCTTACATAAAACACATGGACTGCTGTGTGTCTCATCTTTAAGGAGCCAATAATTAATAATTTAGTCGGGATTTTGTGATGGCATGTACATCTGAAGGAAACCTAACCATCATTCATTATGAATGATAAAATCCAGTGAGCCCAGTCTCTCCTGAAAAGTGGGTTTTATACCGTGTATGGAGGAAAGAAACTATGCTAATGACATTGTCAATTGTAAATTTGAACTTCAAAAATGGATTGGAAAAAGCGTTTCGTATTGGCAGAAACCTTAATACTCTTCAGTACGGCGAACTTTCCGCCTGCCGTAGACGCTTGCGAAGTGTGAAAATAAATTTTGAAAATATGAAAAGTGTTGTGAAATAGGAAACGATTTTTCTAGCTCTTGCAAACGTTATCCGGCAATAACCAAATATGGTGGAAAAATCAAAGTTTTACCCTCCCGATACTACCCTTCGCAGACCATGTCTTGGTACGTTAGGGTCCCTGTGAAGTGGACCATAATGGTAACACAGGTATGTCCTTACATAAAACACATGGACTGCTGTGTGTCTCATCTTTAAGGAGCCAATAATTAATAATTTAGTCGGGATTTTTTGATGGCATGTACATCTGAAGGAAACCTAACCATCATTCATTATGAATGATAAAATCCAGTGAGCCCAGTCTCTCCTGAAAAGTGGGTTTTATACCGTGTATGGAGGAAAGAAACTATGCTAATGACGATTGTCAATTGCAAATTTGAACTTCAAAAGTGGATTGGAAAAAGCGGTTCGTATTGGCAGAAACCTTAATACTCTTCAGTACGGCTAAGTTTCTGCCTGCCGTAGACGCTTGCGAAATGTGAAAATAAATTTTGAAAATATGAAAAGTGTTGTGAAATAGGAAAAAAAATTTCTAGCTCTTGCAAACATTATCCGGCAATAACCAAATATGGTGGAAAAATCGAAGTTTTACCCTCCCGATACTACCCTTCGCAGACCATGTCTTTGTACGTTAGGGTCCCTGTGAAGTGGACCATAATGGCAACACAGGTATGTCCTTACATAAAACACATGGACTGCTGTGTGTCTCATCTTTAAGGAGCCAATAATTAATAATTTAGTCGGAATTTTTTGATGGCATGTACATCTGAAGGAAACCTAACCATCATTCATTATGAATGATAAAATCCAGTGAGCCCAGTTTCTCCTGAAAAGTGGGTTTTATACCGTGTATGGAGGAAAGAAACTATGCTAATAACATTGTCAATTGTAAATTTGAACTTCAAAAATGGATTGGAAAAAGCGTTTCGTATTGGCAGAAACCTTAATACTCTTCAGTACGGCGAACTTTCCGCCTGCCGTAGACGCTTGCGAAGTGTGAAAATAAATTTTGAAAATATGAAAAGTGTTGTGAAATAGGAAACGATTTTTCTAGCTCTTGCAAACGTTATCCGGCAATAACCAAATATGGTGGAAAAATCAAAGTTTTACCCTCCCGATACTACCCTTCGCAGACCATGTCTTGGTACGTTAGGGTCCCTGTGAAGTGGACCATAATGGTAACACAGGTATGTCCTTACATAAAACACATGGACTGCTGTGTGTCTCATCTTTAAGGAGCCAATAATTAATAATTTAGTCGGGATTTTTTGATGGCATGTACATCTGAAGGAAACCTAACCATCATTCATTATGAATGATAAAATCCAGTGAGCCCAGTCTCTCCTGAAAAGTGGGTTTTATACCGTGTATGGAGGAAAGAAACTATGCTAATGACGATTGTCAATTGCAAATTTGAACTTCAAAAGTGGATTGGAAAAAGCGGTTCGTATTGGCAGAAACCTTAATACTCTTCAGTACGGCTAAGTTTCTGCCTGCCGTAGACGCTTGCGAAATGTGAAAATAAATTTTGAAAATATGAAAAGTGTTGTGAAATAGGAAAAGATTTTTCTAGCTCTTGCAAACATTATCGGGCAATAACCAAATATGGTGGAAAAATCAAAGTTTTACCCTCCCGATACTACCCTTCGCAGACCAAGCCTTGGTACGTTAGGGTCCCTGTGAAGTGGACCATAATGGCAGCATAGGTATGCCCTTATATAAAACACATGGACTGATGTGTGTCTCATCTTTAAGGAGCCAATAATTAATTATTTAGTCGGGATTTCTTGATGGCATGTACATCTGAAGGAAACCTAACTATCATTCATTATGAATGATAAAATCCAGTGAGCCCAGTCTCTCCTGAAAAGTGGGTTTTATACCGTGTATGGAGGAAAGAAACTATGCTCATGACGATTTTCAATTGTAAATTTGAACTTCAAAAATGGATTGGAAAGAGCGTTTCGTATTGGCAGAAACCTTAATACTCTTCAGTACGGCTAAGTTTCTGCCTGCCGTAGACGCTTGCGAAGTGTGACAATGAATTTTGAAAATATGAAAAGTGTTGTGAAATAGGAAAAGATTTTTCTAGCTCTTGCAAACATTATCCGGCAATAACCAAATATGTTGGAAAAATCACAGTTTCACCCTCCCGATACTACCCTTCGCAGACCATGTCTTGGTACATTAGGGTCCCTGTGAAGTGGACCATAATGGCAACACAGGTATGTCCTTACATAAAACACATAGACTGCTGTGTGTCTCATCTTTAAGAAGCCAATAATTAATAATTTAGTCGGGATTTCTTGATGGCATGTACATCTGAAGGAAACCTAACTATCATTCATTATGAATGATAAAATCCAGTGAGCCCAGTCTCTCCTGAAAAGTGGGTTTTATACCGTGTATGGAGGAAAGAAACTATGCTCATGACGATTTTCAATTGTAAATTTGAACTTCAAAAATGGATTGGAAAGAGCGTTTCGTATTGGCAGAAACCTTAATACTCTTCAGTACGGCTAAGTTTCTGCCTGCCGTAGACGCTTGCGAAATGTGAAAATAAATTTTGAAAATATGAAAAGTGTTGTGAAATAGGAAAAAAAATTTCTAGCTCTTGCAAACATTATCCGGCAATCACCAAATATGGTGGAAAAATCAAGGTTTTACCCTCCCGATACTACCCTTCGCAGACCATGTCTTGGTACGTTAGGGTCCCTGTGAAGTGGACCATAATGGCAACACAGGTATGTCCTTACATAAAACACATGGACTGCTGTGTGTCTCATCTTTAAGGAGCCAATAATTAATAATTTAGTCGGGATTTTGTGATGGCATGTACATCTGAAGGAAACCTAACCATCATTCATTATGAATGATAAAATCCAGTGAGCCCAGTCTCTCCTGAAAAGTGGGTTTTATACCGTGTATGGAGGAAAGAAACTATGCTAATGACATTGTCAATTGTAAATTTGAACTTCAAAAATGGATTGGAAAAAGCGTTTCGTATTGGCAGAAACCTTAATACTCTTCAGTACGGCGAAGTTTCTGCCTGCCGTAGACGCTTGCGAAGTGTGAAAATAAATTTTGAAAATATGAAAAGTGTTGTGAAATAGGAAAAGATTTTTCTAGCTCTTGCAAACGTTATCCGGCAATAACCAAATATGGTGGAAAAATCAAAGTTTTACCCTCCCGATACTACCCTTCGCAGACCATGTCTTGGTACGTTAGGGTCCCTGTGAAGTGGACCATAATGGTAACACAGGTATGTCCTTACATAAAACACATGGACTGCTGTGTGTCTCATCTTTAAGGAGCCAATAATTAATAATTTAGTCGGGATTTTTTGATGGCATGTACATCTGAAGGAAACCTAACCATCATTCATTATGAATGATAAAATCCAGTGAGCCCAGTCTCTCCTGAAAAGTGGGTTTTATACCGTGTATGGAGGAAAGAAACTATGCTAATGACGAATTTCAATTGTAAATTTGAACTTCAAAAATGGATTGGAAAAAGCGTTTCGTATTGACAGAAACCTTAATACTCTTCAGTACGGCTAAGTTTCTGCCTGCCGTAGACGCTTGCGAAATGTGAAAATGAATTTTGAAAATATGAAAAGTGTTGTGAAATAGGAAAAGATTTTTCTAGCTCTTGCAAACATTATCCGGCAATCACCAAATATGGTGGAAAAATCAAAGTTTTACCCTCCCGATACTACCCTTCGCAGACCATGTCTTGGTACGTTAGGTTCCTGTGAAGTGGACCATAATGGCAACACAGGTATGTCCTTACATAAAACACATGGACTGCTGTGTGTCTCATCTTTAAGGAGCCAATAATTAATAATTTAGTCGGGATTTTTTGATGGCATGTACATCTGAAGGAAACTTAACCATCATTCATTATGAATGATAAAATCCAGTGAGCCCAGTCTCTCCTGAAAAGTGGGTTTTATACCGTGTATGGAGGAAAGAAATTATGTTAATGACGATTGTCAATTTTAAATTTGAACTTCAAAAATGGATTGGAAAAAGCGTTTCGTATTGGCAGAAACCTTAATACTCTTCAGTACGGCTAAGTTTCTGCCTGCCGCAGACGCTTGCGAAATGTGAAAATAAATTTTCAAAATATGAAAAGTGTTGTGAAATAGGAAAAGATTTTTCTAGCTCTTACAAACATTATCCGGCAATAACCAAATATGGTGGAAAAATCAAAGTTTTACCCTCCCGATACTACCCTTCGCAGACCATGTCTTGGTACGTTAGGGTCCCTGTGAAGTGGACCATAATGGCAACACAGGTATGTCCTTACATAAAACACATGGACTGCTGTGTGTCTCATCTTTAAGGAGCCAATAATTAATAATTTAGTCGGGATTTTTTGATGGCATGTACATCTGAAGGAAACCTAACCATCATTCATTATGAATGATAAAATCCAGTGAGCCCATTCTCTCCTGAAAAGTGGGTTTTGTACCGTGTATGGAGGAAAGAAACTATGCTAATGACGATTGTCAATTGTAAATTTGAACTTCAAAAATGGATTGGAAAAAGCGTTTCGTATTGGCAGAAACCTTAATACTCTTCAGTACGGCTAAGTTTCTGCCTGCCGTAGACGCTTGCGAAATGTGAAAATAAATTTTGAAAATATGAAAAGTGTTGTGAAATAGGAAAAGATTTTTCTAGCTCTTGCAAACATTATCCGCCAATAACCAAATATGGTGGTAAAATCAAAGTTTTACCCTCCCGATACTACCCTTCGCAGACCATGTCTTGGTACGTTAGGGTCCCTGTGAAGTGGACCATAATGGCAACACAGGTATGTCCTTACATAAAACACATGTACTGCTGTGTGTCTCATATTTAAGGAGCCAACAATTAATAATTTATTCGGGATTTTTTTATGGCATGTACATCTGAAGGAAACGTAACCATCATTCGTTATGAATGATAATATCCAGTGAGCCCAGTCTCTCCTGAAAAGTGGGTTTTATACCGTGTATGGAGGAAAGAAACTATGCTAATGACGATTGTCAATTGTAAATTTGAACTTCAAAAATGTATTGGAAAAAGCGTTTCGTATTGGCAAGAGCCTTAATACTCTTCAGTACGGCTAAGTTTCTGCCTGCCGTAGACGCTTGCGAAATGTGAAAATAAATTTTGAAAATATGAAAAGTGTTGTGAAATAGGAAAAGATTTTTCTAGCTCTTGCAAACATTATCCGGCAATAACCAAATATGGTGGAAAAATCAAAGTTTTACCCTCCCGATACTACCCTTCGCAGACCATGTCTTGGTACATTAGGGTCCCCGTGAAGTGGACCATAATGGCAACACAGGTATGTCCTTACATAAAACACATGGACTTCTGTGTGTCTCATCTTTAAGGAGCCAATAATTAATAATTTAGTCGGGATTTTTTGATGGCATGTACATCTGAAGGAAACGTAACCATCATTCATTATGAATGATAAAATCCAGTGAGCCCAGTCTCTCCTGAAAAGTGGGTTTTATACCGTGTATGGAGGAAAGAAACTATGCTAATGACGATTGTCAATTGTAAATTTGAACTTCAAAACTGGATTGGAAAAAGCGTTTCGTATTGGCAGAAACCTTAATACTCTTCAGTACGGCTAAGTTTCTGCCTGCCGTAGACGCTTGCGAAATGTGAAAATAAATTTTGAAAATATGAAAAGTGTTCTGAAATAGGAAAAGAATTTTCTAGCTCTCGCAAACATTATCCGGCAATAACCAAATATGGTGGAAAAATCAAAGTTTTACCCTCCCGATACTACCCTTCGCAGACCATGTCTTGGTACGTTAGGGTCCCTGTGAAGTGGACCATAATGGCAACACAGGTATGTCCTTACATAACACACATGGACTGCTGTGTGTCTCATCTTTAAGGAGCCAATAATTAATAATTTAGTCGGGATTTTTTGATGGCAAGTACATCTGAAAGAAACCTAACCATCATTCATTATGAATGATAAAATCCAGTGAGCCCAGTCTCTCCTGAAAAGTGGGTTTTATACCGTGTATGGAGGAAAGAAACTATGCTAATGACGATTGTCAATTGTAAATTTTAACTTCAAAAATGGATTGGAAAAAGCGTTTCGTATTGGCAGAAACCTTAATACTCTTCAGTACGGCTAAGTTTCTGCCTGCCGTAGACGCTTGCGAAATGTGAAAATAAATTTTGAAAATATGAAAAGTGTTGTGAAATAGGAAAAGATTTTTCTAGCTATTGCAAACATTATCCGGCAATAACCAAATATGGTGGAAAAATCAAAGTTTTACCCTCCCGATACTACCCTTCGCAGACCATGTCTTGGTAAGTTAGGGTCCCTGAGAAGTGGACCATAATGGCAACACAGGTATGTCCTTACATAAAACACTGCTGTGTGTCTCATATTTAAGGAGCCAATAATTAATAATTTGGTCGGGATTTTTTGATGGCATGTACATCTGAAGGAAACCTAACCATCATTCATTATGAATGATAAAATCCAGTGAGCCCAGTCTCTCCTGAAAAGTGGGTTTTATAACGCGTATGGAGTAAAGAAACTATGCTAATGACGATTGTCAATTGTAAATTTGAACTTCAAAAATGGATTGGAAAAAGCGTTTCGTATTGGCAAAAACCTTAATACTCTTCAGTACGGCTAAGTTTCTGCCTGCCGTAGACGCTTGCGAAATGTGAAATAAATTTTGAAAATATGAAAAGTGTTGTGAAATAGGAAAAGATTTTTCTAGCTCTTGCAAACATTATCCGGAAATAACCAAATATGATGGAAAAATCAAAGTTTTACCCTCCCGATACTACCCTTCGCAGACAATGCCTTTGTACGTTAGGGTCCCTGTGAAGTGGACCATAATGGCAACACAGGTATGTCCTTACATAAAACACATGGACTTCTGTGTGTCTCATCCTTAAGGAGCAAATAATTAATAATTTAGTCGGGATTTTTTGATGGCATGTACATCTGTAGGAAACCTAACCATCATTCATTATGAATGATAAAATCCAGTGAGCCCAGTCTCTCCTGAAAACTGGGTTTTATACCGTGTATGGAGGAAAGAAACTATGCTAATGACATTGTCAATTATAAATTTGAACTTCAAGAATGGATTGGAAAAAGCGTTTCGTATTGGCAGAAACCTTAATACTCTTCAGTACGACTAAGTTTCTGCCAGCCGTAGACGCTTGCGAAATATGAAAATAAATTTTGAAAATATGAAGTGTTGTGAAATAGGAAAAGATTTTTCTAGCTCTTGCAAACATTATCCGGCAATCACCAAATATTGTGGAAAAATCAAAGTTTTACCCTCCCGATACTACCCTTCGCAGACCATGTCTTGGTACGTTAGGGTCCCTGTGAAGTGGACCATAATGGCAACACAGGTATGTCCTTACATAAAACACATGGACTTCTGTGTGCCTCATATTTAAGGAGCCAATAATTAATAATTTAGTCGGGATTTTTTGATGGCATGTACATCTGAAGGAAACCTAACCATCATCCATTATGAATGATAAAATCCAGTGAGCCCAGTCTCTCCTGAAAAGTGGGTTTTATACCGTGTATGGAGGAAAGAAATTATGCTAATGACGATTGTCAATTGTAAATTTGAACTTCAAAAATGTGTTCGAAAAAGCGTTTCGTGTTGGCAAGAACCTTAATACGCTTCAGTACGGCTAAGTTTCTGCCTGGCCTGCCGTAGACGCTTGCGAAATGTGAAAATAAATTATGAAAATATGAAAAGTGTTGTGAAATAGGAAAAGATTTTTCTAGCTCTTGCAAACATTATCCGGCAATAACCAAATATGGTGGAAAAATCAAAGTTTTACTCTCCCGATACTACCCTTCGCAAACCATGTCTTGGTACGTTAGGATCCCTGTGAAGTGGACCATAATGGCAACACAGGTATGTCCTTACATAAAACACATGGACTTCTGTGTGTCTCATATTTAAGGAGCCAATAATTAATAATTTAGTCGGGATTTTTTGATGGCATGTACATCTGAAGGAAACCTAACCATCATCCATTATGAATGATAAAATCCAGTGAGCCCAGTCTCTCCTGAAAAGTGGGTTTTATACCGTGTATGGAGGAAAGAAATTATGCTAATGACGATTGTCAATTGTAAATTTGAACTTCAAAAATGTGTTGGAAAAAGCGTTTCGTGTTGGCAAGAACCTTAATACGCTTCAGTACGGCTAAGTTTCTGCCTGGCCTGCCGTAGACGCTTGCGAAATGTGAAAATAAATTTTGAAAATATGAAAAGTGTTGTGAAATAGGAAAAGATTTTTCTAGCTCTTGCAAACATTATCCGGCAATAACCAAATATGGTGGAAAAATCAAAGTTTTACTCTCCCGATACTACCCTTCGCAAACCATGTCTTGGTACGTTAGGGTCCCTGTGAAGTGGACCATAATGGCAACACAGGTATGTCCTTACATAAAACACATGGACTGCTGTGTGTCTCATCTTTAAGGAGCCAATAATTAATAATTTAGTCGGGATTTTTTGATGGCATGTACATCTGAAGGAAACCTAACCATCATTCATTATGAATGATAAAATCCAGTGAGCCCAGTCTCTCCTGAAAAGTGGGTTTTATACCGTGTATGGAGGAAAGAAACTATGCTAATGACGAATTTCAATTGTAAATTTGAACTTCAAAAATGGATTGGAAAAAGCGTTTCGTAATGACAGAAACCTTAATACTCTTCAGTACGGCTAAGTTTCTGCCTGCCGTAGACGCTTGCGAAATGTGAAAATGAATTTTGAAAATATGAAAAGTGTTGTGAAATAGGAAAAGATTTTTCTAGCTCTTGCAAACATTATCCTGCAATCACCAAATATGGTGGAAAAATCAAAGTTTTACCCTCCCGATACTACCCTTCGCAGACCATGTCTTGGTACGTTAGGTTCCTGTGAAGTGGACCATAATGGCAACACAGGTATGTCCTTACATAAAACACATGGACTGCTGTGTGTCTCATCTTTAAGGAGCCAATAATTAATAATTTAGTCGGGATTTTTTGATGGTATGTACATCTGAAGGAAACTTAACCATCATTCATTATGAATGATAAAATCCAGTGAGCCCAGTCTCTCCTGAAAAGTGGGTTTTATACCGTGTATGGAGGAAAGAAATTATGCTAATGAAGATTGTCAATTTTAAATTTGAACTTCAAAAATGTATTGGAAAAAGCGTTTCGTGTTGGCAAGAACCTTAATACGCTTCAGTACGGCTAAGTTTCTGCCTGGCCTGCCGTAGACGCTTGCGAAATGTGAAAATAAATTTTGAAAATATGAAAAGTGTTGTGAAATAGGAAAAGATTTTTCTAGCTCTTGCAAACATTATCCGGCAATAACCAAATATGGTGGAAAAATCAAAGTTTTACTCTCCCGATACTACCCTTCGCAAACCATGTCTTGGTGCGTTAGGATCCCTGTGAAGTGGACCATAATGGCAACACAGGTATGTCCTTACATAAAACACATGGACTTCTGTGTGTAACATATTTAAGGAGCCAATAATTAATAATTTAGTCGGGATTTTTTGATGGCATGTACATCTGAAGGAAACCTAACCATCATCCATTATGAATGATAAAATCCAGTGAGCCCAGTCTCTCCTGAAAAGTGGGTTTTATGCCGTGTATGGAGGAAAGGAACTATGCTAATGACCATTGTCAATTGTAAATTTGAACTTCAAAAATGGATTGGAAAAAGCGTTTCGTATTGGCAGAAACCTTAATACTCTTCAGTACGGCTAAGTTTCTGCCTGCCGCAGACGCTTGCGAAATGTGAAAATAAATTTTCAAAATATGAAAAGTGTTGTGAAATAGGAAAAGATTTTTCTAGCTCTTGCAAACATTATCCGCCAATAACCAAATATGGTGGTAAAATCAAAGTTTTACCCTCCCGATACTACCCTTCGCAGACCATGTCTTGGTACATTAGGGTCCCTGTGAAGTGGACCATAATGGCAACACAGGTATGTCCTTACATAAAACACATAGACTGCTGTGTGTCTCATCTTTAAGGAGCCAATAATTAATAATTTAGTCGGGATTTCTTGATGGCATGTACATCTGAAGGAAACCTAACCATCATTCATTATGAATGATAAAATCCAGTGAGCCCAGTCTCTCCTGAAAAGTGGGTTTTATACCGTGTATGGAGGAAAGAAACTATGCTAATGACGATTTTCAATTGTAAATTTGAACTTCAAAAATGGATTGGAAAAAGCGTTTCGTATTGGCAGAAACCTTAATACTCTTCAGTACGGCTAAGTTTCTGCCTGCCGCAGACGCTTGCGAAATGTGAAAATAAATTTTCAAAATATGAAAAGTGTTGTGAAATAGGAAAAAAAATTTCTAGCTCTTGCAAACATTATCCGGCAATCACCAAATATGGTGGAAAAATCAAGGTTTTACCCTCCCGATACTACCCTTCGCAGACCATGTCTTGGTACGTTAGGGTCCCTGTGAAGTGGACCATAATGGCAACACAGGTATGTCCTTACATAAAACACATGGACTGCTGTGTGTCTCATCTTTAAGGAGCCAATAATTAATAATTTAGTCGGGATTTTTTGATGGCATGTACATCTGAAGGAAACCTAACCATCATTCATTATGAATGATAAAATCCAGTGAGCCCATTCTCTCCTGAAAAGTGGGTTTTGTACCGTGTATGGAGGAAAGAAACTATGCTAATGACGATTGTCAATTGTAAATTTGAACTTCAAAAATGGATTGGAAAAAGCGTTTCGTATTGGCAGAAACCTTAATACTCTTCAGTACGGCTAAGTTTCTGCCTGCCGTAGACGCTTGCGAAATGTGAAAATAAATTTTGAAAATATGAAAAGTGTTGTGAAATAGGAAAAGATTTTTCTAGCTCTTGCAAACATTATCCGCCAATAACCAAATATGGTGGTAAAATCAAAGTTTTACCCTCCCGATACTACCCTTCGCAGACCATGTCTTGGTACGTTAGGGTCCCTGTGAAGTGGACCATAATGGCAACACAGGTATGTCCTTACATAAAACACATGTACTGCTGTGTGTCTCATATTTAAGGAGCCAACAATTAATAATTTATTCGGGATTTTTTTATGGCATGTACATCTGAAGGAAACCTAACCATCATTCGTTATGAATGATAATATCCAGTGAGCCCAGTCTCTCCTGAAAAGTGGGTTTTATACCGTGTATGCAGGAAAGAAACTATGCTAATGACGATTGTCAATTGTAAATTTGAACTTCAAAAATGTATTGGAAAAAGCGTTTCGTATTGGCAAGAACCTTAATACTCTTCAGTACGGCTAAGTTTCTGCCTGCCGTAGACGCTTGCGAAATGTGAAAATAAATTTTGAAAATATGAAAAGTGTTGTGAAATAGGAAAAGATTTTTCTAGCTCTTGCAAACATTATCCGGCAATAACCAAATATGTTGGAAAAATCAAAGTTTTACCCTCCCGATACTACCCTTCGCAGACCATGTCTTGGTACATTAGGGTCCCCGTGAAGTGGACCATAATGGCAACACAGGTATGTCCTTACATAAAACACATGGACTTCTGTGTGTCTCATCTTTAAGGAGCCAATAATTAATAATTTAGTCGGGATTTTTTGATGGCATGTACATCTGAAGGAAACCTAACCATCATTAATTATGAATGATAAAATCCAGTGAGCCCAGTCTCTCCTGAAAAGTGGGTTTTATACCGTGTATGGAGGAAAGAAACTATGCTAATGACGATTGTCAATTGCAAATTTGAACTTCAAAAGTGGATTGGAAAAAGCGTTTCGTATTGGCAGAAACCTTAATACTCTTCAGTACGGCTAAGTTTCTGCCTGCCGTAGACGCTTGCGAAATGTGAAAATAAATTTTGAAAATATGAAAAGTGTTGTGAAATAGGAAAAGATTTTTCTAGCTCTTGCAAACATTATCCGGCAATAACCAAATATGGTGGAAAAATCAAAGTTATACCCTCCCGATACTACCCTTCGCAGACCATGTCTTGGTACGTTAGGGTCCCTGTGAAGTGGACCATTATGGCAAAACAGGTTTGTCCTTACATAAAACAAATGGACTGCTGTGTGTCTCATCTTTAAGGAGCCAATAATTAATAATTTAGTCGGGATTTTTTGATGGCATGTACATCTGAAGGAAACCTAACAATCATTCATTATGAATGATAAAATCCAGTGAGCTCAGTCTCTCCTGAAAAGTGGGTTTTATACCATGTATGGAGGAGAGAAACTATGCTAATGACGATTTTCAATTGTAAATTTGAACTTCAAAAATGGATTGGAAAAAGGGTTTCGTATTGGTAGAAATCTTAATACTCTTCAGTACGGCTAAGTTTGTGCCTGCCGTAGACGCTTGCGAAATGTGAAAATAAATTTTGAAAATATGAAAAGTGTTGTGAAATAGGAAAAGAATTTTCTAGCTCTCGCAAACATTATCCGGCAATAACCAAATATGGTGGAAAAATCAAAGTTTTACCCTCCCGATACTACCCTTCGCAGACCATGTCTTGGTACGTTAGGGTCCCTGTTAAGTGGACCATAATGGCAACACAGGTATGTCCTTACATAACACACATGGACTGCTGTGTGTCTCATGTTTAAGGAGCCAATAATTAATAATTTAGTCGGGATTTTTTGATGGCATGTACATCTGAAAGAAACCTAACCATCATTCATTATGAATGATAAAATCCAGTGAGCCCAGTCTCTCCTGAAAAGTGGGTTTTATACCGTGTATGGAGGAAAGAAACTATGCTAATGACGATTGTCAATTGTAAATTTTAACTTCAAAAATGGATTGTAAAAAGCGTTTCGTATTGGCAGAAACCTTAATACTCTTCAGTACGGCTAAGTTTCTGCCTGCCGTAGACGCTTGCGAAATGTGAAAATAAATTTTGAAAATATGAAAAGTGTTGTGAAATAGGAAAAGATTTTTCTAGCCCTTGCAAACATTATCCGCCAATAACCAAATATGGTGGTAAAATCAAAGTTTTACCCTCCCGATACTACCCTTCGCAGACCATGTCTTGGTACGTTAGGGTCCCTGTGAAGTGGACCATAATGGCAACACAGGTATGTCCTTACATAAAACACATGTACTGCTGTGTGTCTCATATTTAAGGAGCCAACAATTAATAATTTATTCGGGATTTTTTGATGGCATGTACATCTGAAGGAAACCTAACCATCATTCATTATGAATGATAAAATCCAGTGAGCCCATTCTCTCCTGAAAAGTGGGTTTTGTACCGTGTATGGAGGAAAGAAACTATGCTAATGACGATTGTCAATTGTAAATTTGAACTTCAAAAATGGATTGGAAAAAGCGTTTCGTATTGGCAGAAACCTTAATACTCTTCAGTACGGCTAAGTTTCTGCCTGCCGTAGACGCTTGCGAAATGTGAAAATAAATTTTGAAAATATGAAAAGTGTTGTGAAATAGGAAAAGATTTTTCTAGCTCTTGCAAACATTATCCGCCAATAAGCAAATATGGTGGTAAAATCAAAGTTTTACCCTCCCGATACTACCCTTCGCAGACCATGTCTTGGTACGTTAGGGTCCCTGTGAAGTGGACCATAATGGCAACACAGGTATGTCCTTACATAAAACACATGTACTGCTGTGTGTCTCATATTTAAGGAGCCAACAATTAATAATTTATTCGGGATTTTTTTATGGCATGTACATCTGAAGGAAACCTAACCATCATTCGTTATGAATGATAATATCCAGTGAGCCCAGTCTCTCCTGAAAAGTGGGTTTTATACCGTGTATGCAGGAAAGAAACTATGCTAATGACGATTGTCAATTGTAAATTTGAACTTCAAAAATGTATTGGAAAAAGCGTTTCGTATTGGCAAGAACCTTAATACTCTTCAGTACGGCTAAGTTTCTGCCTGCCGTAGACGCTTGCGAAATGTGAAAATAAATTTTGAAAATATGAAAAGTGTTGTGAAATAGGAAAAGATTTTTCTAGCTCTTGCAAACATTATCCGGCAATAACCAAATATGTTGGAAAAATCAAAGTTTTACCCTCCCGATACTACCCTTCGCAGACCATGTCTTGGTACATTAGGGTCCCTGTGAACTGGACCATAATGGCAACACAGGTATGTCCTTACATAAAACACATGGACTTCTGTGTGTCTCATCTTTAAGGAGCCAATAATTAATAATTTAGTCGGGATTTTTTGATGGCATGTACATCTGAAGGAAACCTAACCATCATTAATTATGAATGATAAAATCCAGTGAGCCCAGTCTCTCCTGAAAAGTGGGTTTTATACCGTGTATGGAGGAAAGAAACTATGCTAATGACGATTGTCAATTGCAAATTTGAACTTCAAAAGTGGATTGGAAAAAGCGTTTCGTATTGGCAGAAACCTTAATACTCTTCAGTACGGCTAAGTTTCTGCCTGCCGTAGACGCTTGCGAAATGTGAAAATAAATTTTGAAAATATGAAAAGTGTTGTGAAATAGGAAAAGATTTTTCTAGCCCTTGCAAACATTATCCGCCAATAACCAAATATGGTGGTAAAATCAAAGTTTTACCCTCCCGATACTACCCTTCGCAGACCATGTCTTGGTACGTTAGGGTCCCTGTGAAGTGGACCATAATGGCAACACAGGTATGTCCTTACATAAAACACATGTACTGCTGTGTGTCTCATATTTAAGGAGCCAACAATTAATAATTTATTCGGGATTTTTTGATGGCATGTACATCTGAAGGAAACCTAACCATCATTCATTATGAATGATAAAATCCAGTGAGCCCATTCTCTCCTGAAAAGTGGGTTTTGTACCGTGTATGGAGGAAAGAAACTATGCTAATGACGATTGTCAATTGTAAATTTGAACTTCAAAAATGGATTGGAAAAAGCGTTTCGTATTGGCAGAAACCTTAATACTCTTCAGTACGCCTAAGTTTCTGCCTGCCGTAGACGCTTGCGAAATGTGAAAATAAATTTTGAAAATATGAAAAGTGTTGTGAAATAGGAAAAGATTTTTCTAGCTCTTGCAAATATTATCCGCCAATAACCAAATATGGTGGTAAAATCAAAGTTTTACCCTCCCGATACTACCCTTCGCAGACCATGTCTTGGTACGTTAGGGTCCCTGTGAAGTGGACCATAATGGCAACACAGGTATGTCCTTACATAAAACACATGTACTGCTGTGTGTCTCATATTTAAGGAGCCAACAATTAATAATTTATTCGGGATTTTTTTATGGCATGTACATCTGAAGGAAACCTAACAATCATTCATTATGAATGATAAAATCCAGTGAGCTCAGTCTCTCCTGAAAAGTGGGTTTTATACCATGTATGGAGGAGAGAAACTATGCTAATGACGATTTTCAATTGTAAATTTGAACTTCAAAAATGGATTGGAAAAAGGGTTTCGTATTGGTAGAAAGCTTAATACTCTTCAGTACGGCTAAGTTTCTGCCTGCCGTAGACGCTTGCGAAATGTGAAAATAAATTTTGAAAATATGAAAAGTGTTGTGAAATAGGAAAAGAATTTTC
This sequence comes from Dioctria rufipes, assembly GCA_963924295.1. NCBI lineage: Eukaryota > Metazoa > Arthropoda > Insecta > Diptera > Asilidae > Dioctria > Dioctria rufipes. The sequence continues at coordinate 137,120,441 of OZ002744.1, forward strand.
TAGCTCTCGCGAACATTATCCGGCAATAACCAAATATGGTGGAAAAATCAAAGTTTTACCCTCCCGATACTACCCTTCGCAGACCATGTCTTGGTACGTTAGGGTCCCTGTGAAGTGGACCATAATGGCAACACAGGTATGTCCTTACATAACACACATGGACTGCTGTGTGTCTCATGTTTAAGGAGCCAATAATTAATAATTTAGTCGGGATTTTTTGATGGCATGTACATCTGAAAGAAACCTAACCATCATTCATTATGAATGATAAAATCCAGTGAGCCCAGTCTCTCCTGAAAAGTGGGTTTTATACCGTGTATGGAGGAAAGAAACTATGCTAATGACGATTGTCAATTGTAAATTTTAACTTCAAAAATGGATTGTAAAAAGCGTTTCGTATTGGCAGAAACCTTAATACTCTTCAGTACGGCTAAGTTTCTGCCTGCCGTAGACGCTTGCGAAATGTGAAAATAAATTTTGAAAATATGAAAATTGTTGTGAAATAGGAAAAGATTTTTCTAGCCCTTGCAAACATTATCCGCCAATAACCAAATATGGTGGTAAAATCAAAGTTTTACCCTCCCGATACTACCCTTCGCAGACCATGTCTTGGTACGTTAGGGTCCCTGTGAAGTGGACCATAATGGCAACACAGGTATGTCCTTACATAAAACACATGTACTGCTGTGTGTCTCATATTTAAGGAGCCAACAATTAATAATTTATTCGGGATTTTTTGATGGCATGTACATCTGAAGGAAACCTAACCATCATTCATTATGAATGATAAAATCCAGTGAGCCCATTCTCTCCTGAAAAGTGGGTTTTGTACCGTGTATGGAGGAAAGAAACTATGCTAATGACGATTGTCAATTGTAAATTTGAACTTCAAAAATGGATTGGAAAAAGCGTTTCGTATTGGCAGAAACCTTAATACTTTTCAGTACGGCTAAGTTTCTGCCTGCCGTAGACGCTTGCGAAATGTGAAAATAAATTTTGAAAATATGAAAAGTGTTGTGAAATAGGAAAAGATTTTTCTAGCTCTTGCAAACATTATCCGCCAATAACCAAATATGGTGGTAAAATCAAAGTTTTACCCTCCCGATACTACCCTTCGCAGACCATGTCTTGGTACGTTAGGGTCCCTGTGAAGTGGACCATAATGGCAACACAGGTATGTCCTTACATAAAACACATGTACTGCTGTGTGTCTCATATTTAAGGAGCCAACAATTAATAATTTATTCGGGATTTTTTTATGGCATGTACATCTGAAGGAAACCTAACCATCATTCGTTATGAATGATAATATCCAGTGAGCCCAGTCTCTCCTGAAAAGTGGGTTTTATACCGTGTATGCAGGAAAGAAACTATGCTAATGACGATTGTCAATTGTAAATTTGAACTTCAAAAATGTATTGGAAAAAGCGTTTCGTATTGGCAAGAACCTTAATACTCTTCAGTACGGCTAAGTTTCTGCCTGCCGTAGACGCTTGCGAAATGTGAAAATAAATTTTGAAAATATGAAAAGTGTTGTGAAATAGGAAAAGATTTTTCTAGCTCTTGCAAACATTATCCGGAAATAACCAAATATGTTGGAAAAATCAAAGTTTTACCCTCCCGATACTACCCTTCGCAGACCATGTCTTGGTACATTAGGGTCCCTGTGAACTGGACCATAATGGCAACACAGGTATGTCCTTACATAAAACACATGGACTTCTGTGTGTCTCATCTTTAAGGAGCCAATAATTAATAATTTAGTCGGGATTTTTTGATGGCATGTACATCTGAAGGAAACCTAACCATCATTAATTATGAATGATAAAATCCAGTGAGCCCAGTCTCTCCTGAAAAGTGGGTTTTATACCGTGTATGGAGGAAAGAAACTATGCTAATGACGATTGTCAATTGCAAATTTGAACTTCAAAAGTGGATTGGAAAAAGCGTTTCGTATTGGCAGAAACCTTAATACTCTTCAGTACGGCTAAGTTTCTGCCTGCCGTAGACGCTTGCGAAATGTGAAAATAAATTTTGAAAATATGAAAAGTGTTGTGAAATAGGAAAAGATTTTTCTAGCTCTTGCAAACATTATCCGGCAATAACCAAATATGGTGGAAAAATCAAAGTTATACCCTCCCGATACTACCCTTCGCAGACCATGTCTTGGTACGTTAGGGTCCCTGTGAAGTGGACCATTATGGCAAAACAGGTTTGTCCTTACATAAAACAAATGGACTGCTGTGTGTCTCATCTTTAAGGAGCCAATAATTAATAATTTAGTCGGGATTTTTTGATGGCATGTACATCTGAAGGAAACCTAACAATCATTCATTATGAATGATAAAATCCAGTGAGCTCAGTCTCTCCTGAAAAGTGGGTTTTATACCATGTATGGAGGAGAGAAACTATGCTAATGACGATTTTCAATTGTAAATTTGAACTTCAAAAATGGATTGGAAAAAGGGTTTCGTATTGGTAGAAACCTTAATACTCTTCAGTACGGCTAAGTTTCTGCCTGCCGTAGACGCTTGCGAAATGTGAAAATAAATTTTGAAAATATGAAAAGTGTTGTGAAATAGGAAAAGAATTTTCTAGCTCTCGCAAACATTATCCGGCAATAACCAAATATGGTGGAAAAATCAAAGTTTTACCCTCCCGATACTACCCTTCGCAGACCATGTCTTGGTACGTTAGGGTCCCTGTGAAGTGGACCATAATGGCAACACAGGTATGTCCTTACATAACACACATGGACTGCTGTGTGTCTCATGTTTAAGGAGCCAATAATTAATAATTTAGTCGGGATTTTTTGATGGCATGTACATCTGAAAGAAACCTAACCATCATTCATTATGAATGATAAAATCCAGTGAGCCCAGTCTCTCCTGAAAAGTGGGTTTTATACCGTGTATGGAGGAAAGAAACTATGCTAATGACGATTGTCAATTGTAAATTTTAACTTCAAAAATGGATTGGAAAAAGCGTTTCGTATTGGCAGAAACCTTAATACTCTTCAGTACGGCTAAGTTTCTGCCTGCCGTAGACGCTTGCGAAATGTGAAAATAAATTTTGAAAATATGAAAAGTGTTGTGAAATAGGAAAAGATTTTTCTAGCTATTGCAAACATTACCCGGCAATAACCAAATATGGTGGAAAAATCAAAGTTTTACCCTCCCGATACTACCCTTCGCAGACCATGTCTTGGTAAGTTAGGGTCCCTGTGAACTGGACCATAATGGCAACACAGGTATGTCCTTACATAAAACACATAGACTGCTGTGTGTCTCATCTTTAAGGAGCCAATAATTAATAATTTAGTCGGGATTTCTTGATGGCATGTACATCTGAAGGAAACCTAACTATCATTCATTATGAATGATAAAATCCAGTGAGCCCAGTCTCTCCTGAAAAGTGGGTTTTATACCGTGTATGGAGGAAAGAAACTATGCTAATGACGATTTTCAATTGTAAATTTGAACTTCAAAAATGGATTGGAAAGAGCGTTTCGTATTGGCAGAAACCTTAATACTCTTCAGTACGGCTAAGTTTCTGCCTGCCGTAGCCGCTTGCGAAATGTGAAAATAAATTTTGAAAATATGAAAAGTGTTGTGAAATAGGAAAAAAATTTTCTAGCTCTTGCAAACATTATCCGGCAATCACCAAATATGGTGGAAAAATCAAGGTTTTACCCTCCCGATACTACCCTTCGCAGACCATGTCTTGGTACGTTAGGGTCCCTGTGAAGTGGACCATAATGGCAACACAGGTATGTCCTTACATAAAACACATGGACTGCTGTGTGTCTCATCTTTAAGGAGCCAATAATTAATAATTTAGTCGGGATTTTTTGATGGCATGTACATCTGAAGGAAACCTAACCATCATTCATTATGAATGATAAAATCCAGTGAGCCCAGTCTCTCCTGAAAAGTGGGTTTTATACCGTGTATGGAGGAAAGAAACTATGCTAATGACATTGTCAATTGTAAATTTGAACTTCAAAAATGGATTGAAAAAAGCGTTTCGTATTGACAGAAACCTTAATACTCCTCAGTACGGCTAAGTTTCTGCCTGCCGTAGACGCTTGCGAAATGTGAAAATGAATTTTGAAAATATGAAAAGTGTTGTGAAATAGGAAAAGATTTTTCTAGCTCTTGCAAACATTATCCGGCTATCACCAAATATGGTGGAAAAATCAAAGTTTTACCCTCCCGATACTACCCTTCGCAGACCATGTCTTGGTACGTTAGGTTCCTGTGAAGTGGACCATAATGGCAACACAGGTATGTCCTTACATAAAACACATGGACTGCTGTGTGTCTCATCTTTAAGGAGCCAATAATTAATAATTTAGTCGGGATTTTTTGATGGCATGTACATCTGAAGGAAACTTAACCATCATTCATTATGAATGATAAAATCCAGTGAGCCCAGTCTCTCCTGAAAAGTGGGTTTTATACCGTGTATGGAAGAAAGAAATTATGCTAATGACGATTGTCAATTTTAAATTTGAACTTCAAAAATGTATTGGAAAAAGCGTTTCGTGTTGGCAAGAACCTTAATACGCTTCAGTATGGCTAAGTTTCTGCCTGGCCTGCCGTAGACGCTTGCGAAATGTGAAAATAAATTTTGAAAATATGAAAAGTTTTGTGAAATAGGAAAAGATTTTTCTAGCTCTTGCAAACATTATCCGGCAATAACCAAATATGGTGGAAAAATCAAAGTTTTACTCTCCCGATACTACCCTTCGCAAACCATGTCTTGGTACGTTAGGATCCCTGTGAAGTGGACCATAATGGCAACACAGGTATGTCCTTACATAAAACACATGGACTTCTGTGTGTCTCATATTTAAGGAGCCAATAATTAATAATTTAGTCGGGATTTTTTGATGGCATGTACATCTGAAGGAAACCTAACCATCATCCATTATGAATGATAAAATCCAGTGAGCCCAGTCTCTCCTGAAAAGTGGGTTTTATGCCGTGTATGGAGGAAAGGAACTATGCTAATGACCATTGTCAATTGTAAATTTGAACTTCAAAAATGGATTGGAAAAAGCGTTTCGTATTGGCAGAAACCTTAATACTCTTCAGTACGGCTAAGTTTCTGCCTGCCGCAGACGCTTGCGAAATGTGAAAATAAATTTTCAAAATATGAAAAGTGTTGTGAAATAGGAAAAGATTTTTCTAGCTCTTGCAAACATTATCCGGCAATAACCAAATATGGTGGAAAAATCAAAGTTTTACCCTCCCGATACTACCCTTCGCAGACCATGTCTTGGTACGTTAGGGTCCCTGTGAAGTGGACCATAATGGCAACACAGGTATGTCCTTACATAAAACACATGGACTGCTGTGTGTCTCATCTTTAAGGAGCCAATAATTAATAATTTAGTCGGGATTTTTTGATGGCATGTACATCTGAAGGAAACCTAACCATCATTCATTATGAATGATAAAATCCAGTGAGCCCAGTCTCTCCTGAAAAGTGGGTTTTATACCGTGTATGGAGGAAAGAAACTATGCTAATGACGATTGTCAATTGCAAATTTGAACTTCAAAAGTGGATTGGAAAAAGAGGGTCGTATTGGCAGAAACCTTAATACTCTTCAGTACGGCTAAGTTTCTGCCTGCCGTAGACGCTTGCGAAATGTGAAAATAAATTTTGAAAATATGAAAAGTGTTGTGAAATAGGAAAAGATATTTCTAGCTCTTGCAAACATTATCGGGCAATAACCAAAAATGGTGGTAAAATCAAAGTTTTACCCTCCCGATACTACCCTTCGCAGACCAAGCCTTGGTACGTTAGGGTCCCTGTGACGTGGACCATAATGGCAGCATAGGTATGCCCTTATATAAAACACATGGACTGATGTGTGTCTCATCTTTAAGGAGCCAATAATTAATTATTTAGTCGGGATTTTTTGATGGCATGTACATCTGAAGGAAACCTAACCATCATTCATTATGAATGATAAAATCCAGTGAGCCCAGTCTCTCCTGAAAAGTGGGTTTTATACCGTGTATGGAGCAAAGAAACTATGCTAATGACGAATTTCAATTGTAAATTTGAACTTCAAAAATGGATTGGAAAAAGCGTTTCGTATTGACAGAAACCTTAATACTCTTCAGTACGGCTAAGTTTCTGCCTGCCGTAGACGCTTGCGAAGTGTGACAATGAATTTTGAAAATATGAAAAGTGTTGTGAAATAGGAAAAGATTTTTCTAGCTCTTGCAAACATTATCCGGCAATAACCAAATATGTTGGAAAAATCACAGTTTCACCCTCCCGATACTACCCTTCGCAGACCATGTCTTGGTACATTAGGGTCCCTGTGAAGTGGACCATAATGGCAACACAGGTATGTCCTTACATAAAACACATAGACTGCTGTGTGTCTCATCTTTAAGGAGCCAATAATTAATAATTTAGTCGGGATTTCTTGATGGCATGTACATCTGAAGGAAACCTAACTATCATTCATTATGAATGATAAAATCCAGTGAGCCCAGTCTCTCCTGAAAAGTGGGTTTTATACCGTGTATGGAGGAAAGAAACTATGCTAATGACGATTTTCAATTGTAAATTTGAACTTCAAAAATGGATTGGAAAAAGCGTTTCGTATTGACAGAAACCTTAATACTCTTCAGTACGGCTAAGTTTCTGCCTGCCGTAGACGCTTGCGAAATGTGAAAATAAATTTTGAAAATATGAAAAGTGTTGTGAAATAGGAAAAAAATTTTCTAGCTCTTGCAAACATTATCCGGCAATCACCAAATATGGTGGAAAAATCAAGGTTTTACCCTCCCGATACTACCCTTCGCAGACCATGTCTTGGTACGTTAGGGTCCCTGTGAAGTTTACCATAATGGCAACACAGGTATGTCCTTACATAAAACACATGGACTGCTGTGTGTCTCATCTTTAAGGAGCCAATAATTAATAATTTAGTCGGGATTTTTTGATGGCATGTACATCTGAAGGAAACCTAACCATCATTCATTATGAATGATAAAATCCAGTGAGCCCATTCTCTCCTGAAAAGTGGGTTTTGTACCGTGTATGGAGGAAAGAAACTATGCTAATGACGATTGTCAATTGTAAATTTGAACTTCAAAAATGGATTGGAAAAAGCGTTTCGTACTGGCAGAAACCTTAATTCTCTTCAGTACGGCTAAGTTTCTGCCTGCCGTAGACGCTTGCGAAATGTGAAAATAAATTTTGAAAATATGAAAAGTGTTGTGAAATAGGAAAAGATTTTTCTAGCTCTTGCAAACATTATCCGCCAATAACCAAATATGGTGGTAAAATCAAAGTTTTACCCTCCCGATACTACCCTTCGCAGACCATGTCTTGGTACGTTAGGGTCCCTGTGAAGTGGACCATAATGGCAACACAGGTATGTCCTTACATAAAACACATGTACTGCTGTGTGTCTCATATTTAAGGAGCCAACAATTAATAATTTATTCGGGATTTTTTTATGGCATGTACATCTGAAGGAAACGTAACCATCATTCGTTATGAATGATAATATCCAGTGAGCCCAGTCTCTCCTGAAAAGTGGGTTTTATACCCTGTATGGAGGAAAGAAACTATGCTAATGACGATTGTCAATTGTAAATTTGAACTTCACAAATGTATTGGAAAAAGCGTTTCGTATTGGCAAGAACCTTAATACTCTTCAGTACGGCTAAGTTTCTGCCTGCCGTAGACGCTTGCGAAATGTGAAAATAAATTTTGAAAATATGAAAAGTGTTGTGAAATAGGAAAAGATTTTTCTAGCTCTTGCAAACATTATCCGGCAATAACCAAATATGGTGGAAAAATCAAAGTTTTACCCTCCCGATACTACCCTTCGCAGACCATGTCTTGGTACATTAGGGTCCCCGTGAAGTGGACCATAATGGCAACACAGGTATGTCCTTACATAAAACACATGGACTGCTGTGTGTCTCATCTTTAAGGAGCCAATAATTAATAATTTAGTCGGGATTTTTTGATGGCATGTACATCTGAAGGAAACGTAACCATCATTCATTATGAATGATAAAATCCAGTGAGCCCAGTCTCTCCTGAAAAGTGGGTTTTATACCGTGTATGGAGGAAAGAAACTATGCTAATGACGATTGTCAATTGTAAATTTGAACTTCAAAACTGGATTGGAAAAAGCGTTTCGTATTGGCAGAAACCTTAATACTCTTCAGTACGGCTAAGTTTCTGCCTGCCGTAGACGCTTGCGAAATGTGAAAATAAATTTTGAAAATATGAAAAGTGTTGTGAAATAGGAAAAGATTTTTCTAGCTCTTGCAAACATTATCCGGCAATAACCAAATATGGTGGACAAATCAAAGTTATACCCTCCCGATACTACCCTTCGCAGACCATGTCTTGGTACGATAGGGTCCCTGTGAAGTGGACCATTATGGCAAAACAGGTTTGTCCTTACATAAAACAAATGGACTGCTGTGTGTCTCATCTTTAAGGAGCCAATAATTAATAATTTAGTCGGGATTTTTTGATGGCATGTACATCTGAAGGAAACCTAACCATCATTCATTATGAATGATAAAATCCAGTGAGCCCAGTCTCTCCTGAAAAGTGGGTTTTATACCATGTATGGAGGAGAGAAACTATGCTAATGACGATTTTCAATTGTAAATTTGAACTTCAAAAATGGATTGGAAAAAGGGTTTCGTATTGGTAGAAACCTTAATACTCTTCAGTACGGCTAAGTTTCTGCCTGCCGTAGACGCTTGCGAAATGTGAATATAAATTTTGAAAATATGAAAAGTGTTGTGAAATAGGAAAAGAATTTTCTATCTCTCGCAAACATTATCCGGCAATAACCAAATATGGTGGAAAAATCAAAGTTTTACCCTCCCGATACTACCCTTCGCAGACCATGTCTTGGTACGTTAGGGTCCCTGTGAAGTGGACCATAATGGCAACACAGGTATGTCCTTACATAACACACATGGACTGCTGTGTGTCTCATCTTTAAGGAGCCAATAATTAATAATTTAGTCGGGATTTTTTGATGGCATGTACATCTGAAAGAAACCTAACCATCATTCATTATGAATGATAAAATCCAGTGAGCCCAGTCTCTCCTGAAAAGTGGGTTTTATACCGTGTATGGAGGAAAGAAACTATGCTAATGACGATTGTCAATTGTAAATTTTAACTTCAAAAATGGATTGGAAAAAGCGTTTCGTATTGGCAGAAACCTTAATACTCTTCAGTACGGCTAAGTTTCTGCCTGCCGTAGACGCTTGCGAAATGTGAAAATAAATTTTGAAAATATGAAAAGTGTTGTGAAATAGGAAAAGATTTTTCTAGCTATTGCAAACATTATCCGGCAATAACCAAATATGGTGGAAAAATCAAAGTTTTACCCTCCCGATACTACCCTTCGCAGACCATGTCTTGGTAAGTTAGGGTCCCTGTGAAGTGGACCATAATGGCAACACAGGTATGTCCTTACATAAAACACTGCTGTGTGTCTCATATTTAAGGAGCCAATAATTAATAATTTAGTCGGGATTTTTTGATGGCATGTACATCTGAAGGAAACCTAACCATCATTCATTATGAATGATAAAATCCAGTGAGCCCAGTCTCTCCTGAAAAGTGGGTTTTATAACGCGTATGGAGTAAAGAAACTATGCTAATGACGATTGTCAATTGTAAATTTGAACTTCAAAAATGGATTGGAAAAAGCGTTTCGTATTGGCAAAAACCTTAATACTCTTCAGTACGGCTAAGTTTCTGCCTGCCGTAGACGCTTGCGAAATGTGAAAATAAATTTTGAAAATATGAAAAGTGTTGTCAAATAGGAAAAGATTTTTCTAGCTCTTGCAAACATTATCCGGCAATAACCAAATATGGTGGAAAAATCAAAGTTTTACCCTCCCGATACTACCCTTCGCAGACCATGTCTTGGTACGTTAGGGTCCCTGTGAAGTGGACCATTATGGCAAAACAGGTTTGTCCTTACATAAAACACATGGACTTCTGTGTGTCTCATATTTAAGGAGCCAATAATTAATAATTTAGTCGGGATTTTTTGATGGCATGTACATCTGAAGGAAACCTAACCATCATCCATTATGAATGATAAAATCCAGTGAGCCCAGTCTCTCCTGAAAAGTGGGTTTTATGCCGTGTATGGAGGAAAGGAACTATGCTAATGACCATTGTCAATTGTAAATTTGAACTTCAAAAATGTATTGGAAAAGCGTTTCGTGTTGGCAAGAACCTTAATACGCTTCAGTACGGCTAAGTTTCTGCCTGGCCTGCCGTAGACGCTTGCGAAATGTGAAAATAAATTTTGAAAATATGAAAAGTGTTGTGAAATAGGAAAAGATTTTTCTAGCTCTTGCAAACATTTTCCGCCAATAACCAAATATGGTGGAAAAATCAAAGTTTTACTCTCCCGATACTACCCTTCGCAAACCATGTCTTGGTGCGTTAGGATCCCTGTGAAGTGGACCATAATGGCAACACAGGTATGTCCTTACATAAAACACATGGACTTCTGTGTGTCTCATATTTAAGGAGCCAATAATTAATAATTTAGTCGGGATTTTTTGATGGCATGTACATCTGAAGGAAACCTAACCATCATCCATTATGAATGATAAAATCCAGTGAGCCCAGTCTCTCCTGAAAAGTGGGTTTTATACCGTGTATGGAGGAAAGAAATTATGCTAATGACGATTGTCAATTGTAAATTTGAACTTCAAAAATGTGTTGGAAAAAGCGTTTCGTGTTGGCAAGAACCTTAATACGCTTCAGTACGGCTAAGTTTCTGCCTGGCCTGCCGTAGACGCTTGCGAAATGCGAAAATAAATTTTGAAAATATGAAAAGTGTTGTGAAATAGGAAAAGATTTTTCTAGCTCTTGCAAACATTATCCGGCAATAACCAAATATGGTGGAAAAATCAAAGTTTTACTCTCCCGATACTACCCTTCGCAAACCATGTCTTGGTACGTTAGGGTCCCTGTGAAGTGGACCATAATGGCAACACAGGTATGTCCTTACATAAAACACATGGACTGCTGTGTGTCTCATCTTTAAGGAGCCAATAATTAATAATTTAGTCGGGATTTTTTGATGGCATGTACATCTGAAGGAAACCTAACCATCATTCATTATGAATGATAAAATCCAGTGAGCCCAGTCTCTCCTGAAAAGTGGGTTTTATACCGTGTATGGAGGAAAGAAACTATGCTAATGACGAATTTCAATTGTAAATTTGAACTTCAAAAATGGATTGGAAAAAGCGTTTCGTATTGACAGAAACCTTAATACTCTTCAGTACGGCTAAGTTTCTGCCTGTCGTAGACGCTTGCGAAATGTGAAAATAAATTTTGAAAATATGAAAAGTGTTGTGAAATAGGAAAAGATTTTTCTAGCTCTTGCAAACATTATCCGGCAATAACCAAATATGGTGGAAAAATCAAAGTTTTACCCTCCCGATACTACCCTTCGCAGACCATGTCTTGGTACGTTAGGGTCCCTGTGAAGTGGACCATAATGGCAACACAGGTATGTCCTTACATAAAACACATGGACTGCTGTGTGTCTCATCTTTAAGGAGCCAATAATTAATAATTTAGTCGGGATTTTTTGATGGCATGTACATCTGAAGGAAACCTAACCATCATTCATTATGAATGATAAAATCCAGTGAGCCCAGTCTCTCCTGAAAAGTGGGTTTTATACCGTGTATGGAGGAAACAAACTATGCTAATCACGATTGTCAATTGCAAATTTGAACTTCAAAAGTGGATTGGAAAAAGCGTTTCGTATTGGCAGAAACCTTAATACTCTTCAGTACGGCTAAGTTTCTGCCTGCCGTTGACGCTTGCGAAATGTGAAAATAAATTTTGAAAATATGAAAAGTGTTGTGAAATAGGAAAAGATTTTTCTAGCTCTTGCAAACATTATCCGGCAATAACCAAATATGGTGGAAAAATCAAAGTTTTACCCTCCCGATACTACCCTTCGCAGACCATGTCTTTGCACGTTAGGGTCCCTGTGAAGTGGACCATAATGGCAACACAGGTATGTCCTTACATAAAACACATGGACTGCTGTGTGTCTCATCTTTAAGGAGCCAATAATTAATAATTTAGTCGGGATTTTTTGATGGCATGTACATCTGAAGGAAACCTAACCATCATTCATTATGAATGATAAAATCCAGTGAGCCCAGTCTCTCCTGAAAAGTGGGTTTTATACCGTGTATGGAGGAAAGAAACTATGCTAATGACATTGTCAATTGTAAATTTGAACTTCAAAAATGGATTGGAAAAAGCGTTTCGTATTGGCAGAAACCTTAATACTCTTCAGTACGGCGAAGTTTCTGCCTGCCGTAGACGCTTGCGAAGTGTGAAAATAAATTTTGAAAATATGAAAAGTGTTGTGAAATAGGAAAAGATTTTTCTAGCTCTTGCAAACGTTATCCGGCAATAACCAAATATGGTGGAAAAATCAAAGTTTTACCCTCCCGATACTACCCTTCGCAGACCATGTCTTGGTACGTTAGGGTCCCTGTGAAGTGGACCATAATGGTAACACAGGTATGTCCTTACATAAAACACATGGACTGCTGTGTGTCTCATCTTTAAGGAGCCAATAATTAATAATTTAGTCGGGATTTTTTGATGGCATGTACATCTGAAGGAAACCTAACCATCATTCATTATGAATGATAAAATCCAGTGAGCCCAGTCTCTCCTGAAAAGTGGGTTTTATACCGTGTATGGAGGAAAGAAACTATGCTAATGACGAATTTCAATTGTAAATTTGAACTTCAAAAATGGATTGGAAAAAGCGTTTCGTATTGACAGAAACCTTAATACTCTTCAGTACGGCTAAGTTTCTGCCTGCCGTAGACGCTTGCGAAATGTGAAAATGAATTTTGAAAATATGAAAAGTGTTGTGAAATAGGAAAAGATTTTTCTAGCTCTTGCAAACATTATCCGGCAATCACCAAATATGGTGGAAAAATCAAAGTTTTACCCTCCCGATACTACCCTTCGCAGACCATGTCTTGGTACGTTAGGTTCCTGTGAAGTGGACCATAATGGCAACACAGGTATGTCCTTACATAAAACACATGGACTGCTGTGTGTCTCATCTTTAAGGAGCCAATAATTAATAATTTAGTCGGGATTTTTTGATGGCATGTACATCTGAAGGAAACTTAACCATCATTCATTATGAATGCTAAAATCCAGTGAGCCCAGTCTCTCCTGAAAAGTGGGTTTTATACCGTGTATGGAGGAAAGAAATTATGCTAATGACGATTGTCAATTTTAAATTTGAACTTCAAAAATGTATTGGAAAAAGCGTTTCGTGTTGGCAAGAACCTTAATACGCTTCAGTACGGCTAAGTTTCTGCCTGGCCTGCCGTAGACGCTTGCGAAATGTGAAAATAAATTTTGAAAATATGAAAAGTGTTGTGAAATAGGAAAAGATTTTTCTAGCTCTTGCAAACATTATCCGGCAATAACCAAATATGGTGGAAAAATCAAAGTTTTGCTCTCCCGATACTACCCTTCGCAAACCATGTCTTGGTACGTTAGGATCCCTGTGAAGTGGACCATAATGGCAACACAGGTATGTCCTTACATAAAACACATGGACTTCTGTGTGTCTCATATTTAAGGAGCCAATAATTAATAATTTAGTCGGGATTTTTTGATGGCATGTACATCTGAAGGAAACCTAACCATCATCCATTATGAATGATAAAATCCAGTGAGCCCAGTCTCTCCTGAAAAGTGGGTTTTATGCCGTGTATGGATGAAAGGAACTACGCTAATGACCATTGTCAATTGTAAATTTGAACTTCAAAAATGGATTGGAAAAAGCGTTTCGTATTGGCAGAAACCTTAATACTCTTCAGTACGGCTAAGTTTCTGCCTGCCGCAGACGCTTGCGAAATGTGAAAATAAATTTTCAAAATATGAAAAGTGTTGTGAAATAGGAAAAGATTTTTCTAGCTCTTGCAAACATTATCCGGCAATAACCAAATATGGTGGAAAAATCAAAGTTTTACCCTCCCGATACTACCCTTCGCAGACCATGTCTTGGTACGTTAGGGTCCCTGTGAAGTGGACCATAATGGCAACACAGGTATGTCCTTACATAAAACACATGGACTGCTGTGTGTCTCATCTTTAAGGAGCCAATAATTAATAATTTAGTCGGGATTTTTTGATGGCATGTACATCTGAAGGAAACCTAACCATCATTCATTATGAATGATAAAATCCAGTGAGCCCAGTCTCTCCTGAAAAGTGGGTTTTATACCGTGTATGGAGGAAAGAAACTATGCTAATGACGATTGTCAATTGCAAATTTGAACTTCAAAAGTGGATTGGAAAAAGCGTTTCGTATTGGCAGAGACCTTAATACTCTTCAGTACGGCTAAGTTTCTGCCTGCCGTAGACGCTTGCGAAATGTGAAAATAAATTTTGAAAATATGAAAAGTGTTGTGTAATAGGAAAAGATTTTTCTAGCTCTTGCAAACATTATCCGGCAATAACCAAATATGGTGGAAAAATCAAAGTTATACCCTCCCGATACTACCCTTCGCAGACCATGTCTTGGTACGTTAGGGTCCCTGTGAAGTGGACCATTATGGCAAAACAGGTTTGTCCTTACATAAAACAAATGGACTGCTGTGTGTCTCATCTTTAAGGAGCCAATAATTAATAATTTAGTCGGGATTTTTTGATGGCATGTACATCTGAAGGAAACCTAACAATCATTCATTATGAATGATAAAATCCAGTGAGCTCAGTCTCTCCTGAAAAGTGGGTTTTATACCATGTATGGAGGAGAGAAACTATGCTAATGACGATTTTCAATTGTAAATTTGAACTTCAAAAATGGATTGGAAAAAGGGTTTCGTATTGGTAGAAACCTTAATACTCTTCAGTACGGCTAAGTTTCTGCCTGCCGTAGACGCTTGCGAAATGTGAAAATAAATTTTGAAAATATGAAAAGTGTTGTGAAATAGGAAAAGAATTTTCTAGCTCTCGCAAACATTATCCGGCAATAACCAAATATGGTGGAAAAATCAAAGTTTTACCCTCCCGATACTACCCTTCGCAGACCATGTCTTGGTACGTTAGGGTCCCTGTGAAGTGGACCATAATGGCAACACAGGTATGTCCTTACATAACACACATGGACTGCTGTGTGTCTCATCTTTAAGGAGCCAATAATTAATAATTTAGTCGGGATTTTTTGATGGCATGTACATCTGAAAGAAACCTAACCATCATTCATTATGAATGATAAAATCCAGTGAGCCCAGTCTCTCCTGAAAAGTGGGTTTTATACCGTGTATGGAGGAAAGAAACTATGCTAATGACGATTGTCAATTGTAAATTTTAACTTCAAAAATGGATTGGAAAAAGCGTTTCGTATTGGCAGAAACCTTAATACTCTTCAGTACGGCTAAGTTTCTGCCTGCCGTAGACGCTTGCGAAATGTGAAAATAAATTTTGAAAATATGAAAAGTGTTGTGAAATAGGAAAAGATTTTTCTAGCTATTGCAAACATTACCCGGCAATAACCAAATATGGTGGAAAAATCAAAGTTTTACCCTCCCGATACTACCCTTCGCAGACCATGTCTTGGTAAGTTAGGGTCCCTGTGAACTGGACAATAATGGCAACACAGGTATGTCCTTACATAAAACACTGCTGTGTGTCTCATATTTAAGGAGCCAATAATTAATAATTTAGTCGGGATTTTTTGATGGCATGTACATCTGAAGGAAACCTAACCATCATTCATTATGAATGATAAAATCCAGTGAGCCCAGTCTCTCCTTAAAAGTGGGTTTTATAACGCGTATGGAGTAAAGAAACTATGCTAATGACGATTGTCAATTGTAAATTTTAACTTCAAAAATGGATTGGAAAAAGCGTTTCGTATTGGCAGAAACCTTAATACTCTTCAGTACGGCTAAGTTTCTGCCTGCCGTAGACGCTTGCGAAATATGAAAATAAATTTTGAAAATATGAAGTGTTGTGAAATAGGAAAAGATTTTTCTAGCTCTTGCAAACATTATCCGGCAATCACCAAATATTGTGGAAAAATCAAAGTTTTACCCTCCCGATACTACCCTTCGCAGACCATGTCTTGGTACGTTAGGGTCCCTGTGAAGTGGACCATAATGGCAACACAGGTATATCCTTACATAAAACACATGGACTGCTGTATGTCTCATCTTTAAGGAGCCAATAATTAATAATTTATTTGGGATTTTTGATGGCATGTACATCTGAAGGAAACCTAACCATCATTCATTATGAATGATAAAATCCAGTGAGCCCAGTCTCTCCTGAAAAGTGGGTTTTATACCGTGTATGGAGGAAAGAAACTATGCTAATGACGATTGTCAATTGTAAATTTTAACTTCAAAAATGGATTGGAAAAAGCGTTTCGTATTGGCAGAAACCTTAATACTCTTCAGTACGGCTAAGCTTCTGCCTGCAGTAGACGCTTGCGAAATGTGAAAATAAATTTTGAAAATATGAAAAGTGTTGTGAAATAAGAAAAGATTTTTCTAGCTCTTGCAAACATTATCCGGCAATCACCAAATATGGTGCAAAAATCAAAGTTTTACCCTCCCGATACTACCCTTCGCAGACCATGTCTTGGTACGTTAGGGTCCCTTTGAAGTGGACCATAATGGCAACACAGGTATGTCCTTACATAAAACACATGGACTGCTGTGTGTCTCATCTTTAAGGAGCCAATAATTAATAATTTAGTCGGGATTTTTTGATGGCATGTACATCTGAAGGAAACCTAACCATCATTCATTATGAATGATAAAATCCAGTGAGCCCAGTCTCTCCTGAAAAGTGGGTTTTATACCGTGTATGGAGGAAAGAAACTACGATAATGACGATTGTCACTTGTAAATTTTAACTTCAAAAATGGATTGGAAAAAGCGTTTCGTATTGGCAGAAACCTTAATACTCTTCAATACGGCTGAGTTTCTGCCTGCCGTAGACGCTTGCGAAATGTGATAATAAATTTTGAAAATATGAAAAGTGTTGTGAAATAGGAAAAGATTTTTCTAGCTCTTGCAAACATTATCCGGCAATAACCAAATATGGTGGAAAAATCAAAGTTTTACCCTCCCGATACTACCCTTCGCAGACCATGTCTTGGTACGTTAGGGTCCCTGTGAAGTGGACCATAATGGCAACACAGGTATGTCCTTACATAAAACACATGGACTGCTGTATGTCTCATCTTTAAGGAGCCAATAATTAATAATTTAGTTGGGATTTTTTGATGGCATGTACATCTGAAGAAAACCTAACCATCATTCATTATGAATGATAAAATCCAGTGAGCCCAGTCTCTCCTGAAAAGTGGGTTTTATACCGTGTATGGAGGAAAGAAACTATGATAATGACGATTGTCACTTGTAAATTTTAACTTCAAAAATGGATTGGAAAAAGCGTTTCGTATTGGCAGAAACCTTAATACTCTTCAGTACGGCTAAGTTTCTGCCTGCCGTAGACGCTTGCGAAATGTGAAAATAAATTTTGAAAATATGAAATGTGTTGTCAAATAGGAAAAGATTTTTCTAGCTCTTGCAAACATTATCCGGCAATAACCAAATATGGTGGAAAAATCAAAGTTTTACCCTCCCGATACTACCCTTCGCAGACCATGTCTTGGTACGTTAGGGTCCCTGTGAAGTGGACCATTATGGCAAAACAGGTTTGTCCTTACATAAAACAAATGGACTGCTGTGTGTCTCATCTTTAAGGAGCCAATAATTAATAATTTAGTCGGGATTTTTTGATGGCATGTACATCTGAAGGAAACCTAACAATCATTCATTATGAATGATAAAATCCAGTGAGCTCAGTCTCTCCTGAAAAGTGGGTTTTATACCATGTATGGAGGAGAGAAACTATGCTAATGACGATTTTCAATTGTAAATTTGAACTTCAAAAATGGATTGGAAAAAGGGTTTCGTATTGGTAGAAACCTTAATACTCTTCAGTACGGCTAAGTTTCTGCCTGCCGTAGACGCTTGCGAAATGTGAAAATAAATTTTGAAAATATGAAAAGTGTTGTGAAATAGGAAAAGAATTTTCTAGCTCTCGCAAACATTATCCGGCAATAACCAAATATGGTGGAAAAATCAAAGTTTTACCCTCCCGATACTACCCTTCGCAGACCATGTCTTGGTACGTTAGGGTCCCTGTGAAGTGGACCATAATGGCAACACAGGTATGTCCTTACATAACACACATGGACTGCTGTGTGTCTCATCTTTAAGGAGCCAATAATTAATAATTTAGTCGGGATTTTTTGATTGCATGTACATCTGAAAGAAACCTAACCATCATTCATTATGAATGATAAAATCCAGTGAGCCCAGTCTCTCCTGAAAAGTGGGTTTTATACCGTGTATGGAGGAAAGAAACTATGCTAATGACGATTGTCAATTGTAAATGTTAACTTCAAAAATGGATTGGAAAAAGCGTTTCGTATTGGCAGAAACCTTAATACTCTTCAGTACGGCTAAGTTTCTGCCTGCCGTAGACGCTTGGGAAATGTGAAAATAAATTTTGAAAATATGAAAAGTGTTGTGAAATAGGAAAAGATTTTTCTAGCTATTGCAAACATTACCCGGCAATTACCAAATATGGTGGAAAAATCAAAGTTTTACCCTCCCGATACTACCCTTCGCAGACCATGTCTTGGTAAGTTAGGGTCCCTGTGAACTGGACCATAATGGCAACACAGGTATGTCCTTACATAAAACACTGCTGTGTGTCTCATATTTAAGGAGCCAATAATTAATAATTTAGTCGGGATTTTTTGATGGCATGTACATCTGAAGGAAACCTAACCATCATTCATTATGAATGATAAAATCCAGTGAGCCCAGTCTCTCCTGAAAAGTGGGTTTTATAACGAGTATGGAGTAAAGAAACTATGCTAATGACGATTGTCAATTGTAAAATTGAACTTCAAAAATGGATTGGAAAAAGCGTTTCGTATTGGCAAAAACCTTAATACTCTTCAGTAGGGCTAAGTTTCTGCCTGCCGTAGACGCTTGCGAAATGTGAAAATAAATTTTGAAAATATGAAAAGTGTTGTGAAATAGGAAAAGATTTTTCTAGCTCTTGCAAACATTATCCGGAAATAACCAAATATGGTGGAAAAATCAAAGTTTTACCCTCCCGATACTACCCTTCGCAGACAATGCCTTTGTACGTTAGGGTCCCTGTGAAGTGGACCATAATGGCAACACAGGTATGTCCTTACATAAAACACATGGACTTCTGTGTGTCTCATCCTTAAGGAGCCAATAATTAATAATTTATTCGGGATTTTTTGATGGCATGTACATCTGAAGGAAACCTAACCATCATTCATTATGAATGATAAAATCCAGTGAGCCCAGTCTCTCCTGAAAACTGGGTTTTATACCGTGTATGGAGGAAAGAAACTATGCTAATGACATTGTCAATTATAAATTTGAACTTGAAGAATGGATTGGAAAAAGCCTTTCGTATTGGCAGAAACCTTAATACTCTTCAGTACGGCTAAGTTTCTGCCTGCCGTAGACGCTTGCGAAATATGAAAATAAATTTTGAAAATATGAAGTGTTGTGAAATAGGAAAAGATTTTTCTAGCTCTTGCAAACATTATCCGGCAATCACCAAATATTGTGGAAAAATCAAAGTTTTACCCTCCCGATACTACCCTTCGCAGACCATGTCTTGGTACGTTAGGGTCCCTGTGAAGTGGACCATAATGGCAACACAGGTATGTCCTTACATAAAACACATGGACTGCTGTATGTCTCATCTTTAAGGAGCCAATAATTAATAATTTATTTGGGATTTTTTGATGGCATGTACATCTGAAGGAAACCTAACCATCATTCATTATGAATGATAAAATCCAGTGAGCCCAGTCTCTCCTGAAAAGTGGGTTTTATACCGTGTATGGAGGAAAGAAACTATGCTAATGACGATTGTCAATTGTAAATTTTAACTTCAAAAATGGATTGGAAAAAGCGTTTCGTATTGGCAGAAACCTTAATACTCTTCAGTACGGCTAAGCTTCTGCCTGCAGTAGACGCTTGCGAAATGTGAAAATAAATTTTGAAAATATGAAAAGTGTTGTGAAATAAGAAAAGATTTTTCTAGCTCTTGCAAACATTATCCGGCAATCACCAAATATGGTGCAAAAATCAAAGTTTTACCCTCCCGATACTACCCTTCGCAGACCATGTCTTGGTACGTTAGGGTCCCTTTGAAGTGGACCATAATGGCAACACAGGTATGTCCTTACATAAAACACATGGACTGCTGTGTGTCTCATCTTTAAGGAGCCAATAATTAATAATTTATTGGGATTTTTTGATGGCATGTACATCTGAAGGAAACCTAACCATCATTCATTATGAATGATAAAATCCAGTGAGCCCAGTCTCTCCTGAAAAGTGGGTTTTATACCGTGTATGGAGGAAAGAATCTACGATAATGACGATTGTCACTTGTAAATTTTAACTTCAAAAATGGATTGGAAAAAGCGTTTCGTATTGGCAGAAACCTTAATACTCTTCAATACGGCTGAGTTTCTGCCTGCCGTAGACGCTTGCGAAATGTGATAATAAATTTTGAAAATATGAAAAGTGTTGTGAAATAGGAAAAGATTTTTCTAGCTCTTGCAAACATTATCCGGCAATAACCAAATATGGTGGAAAAATCAAAGTTTTACCCTCCCGATACTACCCTTCGCAGACCATGTCTTGGTACGTTAGGGTCCCTGTGAAGTGGACCATAATGGCAACACAGGTATGTCCTTACATAAAACACATGGACTGCTGTATGTCTCATCTTTAAGGAGCCAATAATTAATAATTTAGTTGGGATTTTTTGATGGCATGTACATCTGAAGAAAACCTAACCATCATTCATTATGAATGATAAAATCCAGTGAGCCCAGTCTCTCCTGAAAAGTGGGTTTTATACCGTGTATGGAGGAAAGAAACTATGATAATGACGATTGTCACTTGTAAATTTTAACTTCAAAAATGGATTGGAAAAAGCGTTTCGTATTGGCAGAAACCTTAATACTCTTCAGTACGGCTAAGTTTCTGCCTGCCGTAGACGCTTGCGAAATGTGAAAATAAATTTTGAAAATATGAAAAGTGTTGTCAAATAGGAAAAGATTTTTCTAGCTCTTGCAAACATTATCCGGCAATAACCAAATATGGTGGAAAAATCACAGTTTTACCCTCCCGATACTACCCTTCGCAGATAATGTCTTGGTACGTTAGGGTCCCTGTGAAGTGGACCATAATGGCAACACTGGTATGTCCTTACATAAAACACGTGGACTTCTGTGTGTCTCATCTTTAAGGAGCCAATAATTAATAATTTAGTCGGGATTTTTGATGGCATGTACATCTGAAGGAAACCTAACCATCATTCATTATGAATGATAAAATCCAGTGAGCCCAGTCTCTCCTGAAAAGTAGGTTTTATACCGTGTATGGAGGAAAGAAACTATGCTAATGACATTGTCAATTGTAAATTTGAACTTCAAAAATGGATTGGAAAAAGCGTTTCGTATTGGCAGAAACCTTAATACTCTTCAGTACGGCTAAGTTTCCGCCTCCCGTAGACGCTTGCGAAATGTGAAAATAAATTTTGAAATTATGGAAAGTGTTGTGAAATAGGAAAAGATTTTTCTAGCTCTTGCAAACATTATCCGCCAATAACCAAATATGGTGGGAAAATCAAAGTTATACCCTCCCGATACTACCCTTCGCAGACCATGTCTTGGTACGTTAGGGTCCCTGTGAAGTGGACCATAATGGCAAAACAGTTATGTCCTTACATAAAACACATGGACTGCTGTGTGTCTCATCTTTAAGGAGCCAATAATTAATAATTTAGTCGGGATTTTTTGATGGCATGTACATCTGAAGGAAACCTAACCATCATTCATTATGAATGATAGAATCCAGTGAGCCCAGTCTCTGCTGAAAAGTGGGTTTTATACCGTGTATGGAGGAAAGAAACTATGCTAATGACGATTGTCAATTGTAAATTTGAACTTCAAAAATGGATTGGAAAAAGCGTTTCGTATTGGCAGAAACCTTAATACTCTTCAGTACGGCTAAGTTTCTGCCTGCCGTAGACGCTTGCGAAATGTGAAAATAAATTTTGAAAATATGAAAAGTGTTGTGAAATAGGAAAAGATTTTTCTAGCTCTTGCAAACATTATCCGGCAATAATCAAATATGGTGGAAAAATCAAAGTTTTACCCTCCCGATACTACCCTTCGCAGACCATGTCTTGGTACGTTAGGGTCCCTGTGAAGTAGACCATAATGGCAACACAGATATGTCCTTACATAAAACACATGGACTGCTGTGTGTCTCATCTTTTAGGAGCCAATAATTAATAATTTAGTCGGGATTTTTTGATGGTATGTACATCTGAAGGAAACCTAACCATCATTCATTATGAATGATAAAATCCAGTGAGCCCAGTCTCTCCTGAAAAGTGGGTTTTATACCGTGTATGGAGGAAAGAAACTATGCTAATGACGATTGTCAATTGTAAATTTGAACTTAAAAAAAAAACAATGTAACACCTAACCGAACCGACCCAAAAAAAAACTAATTAGAATACTCCTTCTCAAATGGCAAGCTTCCAAAACCACAACTACTCAGAAAGTAAAGGAATCAAAGCCGAAAACCTAATCAGAAACTCATTCTCAAATGGCAAATTTCCAAAAGCGCAACCACTCAGAAAGTAAAAGAACCAACGCCGAAAACCTAATTAGTATCAAAAATTTTTTTTATGCTCCTTCAAAAAACTGAAAGTTTCCAAAACCGCCAACTTACAAAAAAAAACTTAAATTGGGGTTTTTTAATTTTCTTTTATTTTTTTTTTTTACTTTTTTTATTATTTATTTTTTTTTATATATATATAAAACGAAAAAGAACATACATAAAATTTTCACATAAGCTAACCATGCCTAAAACATGGTTAGCTTATCTGTTCAATCAGTGAAGAAAATTGCGTCAGCATTCGTTCGCATTCCATAGAGTTGAAACAAAAATTATTCCCATGGCAAACTTTGCCTTCAGCAAAATTTGCCAGTAGAAAGATTTAATTAAAAAAATAAAACAGGAGACAAATCGTACCTTCAGTACAATTTGTCGTAAAAATCACAATATGTATGTACAAACGTACATACATTTCACAAAAAAAAAAGCTCTCACGATGAGAACTGCGCGCCGCGAAAATACATTACATGTATACGCGCGTGGCAGTTTCAATCGACGAGACGGTGGCCGATGTTTATAAAAACATCAAATTTCATTTTTTCAAGCCACCGTTCAACAAAAAATATTCTGGACTTGTTTAATCAAGTCCAGAATATATGAAAATTTTTCTCAGGGTAGAAATGCAACTATGCATTTTCTACCCTGACCGACGGCTCTTGAGCACGATGAAGATGATCAAGAGCGCAGTCGGTTTTTAAAAAACGAGTTGAGTTTGAAGTTTTTTTGGTTCGGCGCGGTCTCGGTTGCGGTGAAAATTAAGTTTGTTCGGACAGAATTCTAAGATTGAAAAGAAAATTAAGTTTGTTTGGCATAAAACTAATTGTTGTTATAAAAAAAAAATTAATTAAGTTTGTTTGAAAGAAAAAAAGTTTAAAATAAAAAGTATAAGTAAAGAAAAAGTGTTTTGAAGTCCTATTAAGAGGATATATAAAGAATTCCGCCCCGGTACGTATATATATATATAAAGTTATAAAAATATATATACAACAGTGGACTGCTGCTTCAACTAGATGACGATGGCCACGAGAAGCCAATAGCCTACGTCTCGAAAATGTTGAACTCAGCACAACGAAATTACACCGTCACAAAGCAAGAATCCTTAGCTGCAATCTTAAGTGTACAGAAGTTCCGGCCCTTCATAGAACTTATGCCGTTTAAGATAGTAACTGATCATGTGAGCTTGAAATGGCTGATGTCTCAAAAGGACCTCCGCGGTAGACTTGCGCGGTGGAGTTTGAATCTTCAGGGTTTCGACTTCACCATAGAGCACCGAAAAGGAAGCCTGAATGTCGTTCCTGATGCGCTGTCACGCATTCATTGCGACAACTTGTCCATACCTGAAGATCCTGGCCCGGAAGTTGACCTTAGTTCGCCATATTTCAACTCGTTGGAATATGAAGAACTAAGGCATAAAGTTAAAACGACTTCTGGCGAATTACCAGATCTTTGTGTCAGGAATGGCTTCATCTATCGGAATGTTCCGAGAAACGGCGATCCGATACAGGAAGAAGAATCTTGGAAGCTTTGGATTCCACGACGGCTTGTCTCCGACGTTATTTCAAGAGCGCAAGTGACGTGTGTAAAGAGAGTAAAGTCTGTGACAAAAGCTGTACATAGACTTTCTGGGTCCATATCCTTGGTCAGTGAAGGGTAATGTCTGCAAATTGATAGTTCTTCGGACTCCCGGAAACGATAGTCTCCGACAATGGAGTCCAGTTTTGCTCGGCTCAATTCACATTATGGGACAAGTATGGGGTGAACCACTTGCGAACGGCAGTTTACTCGCCGCAAGCAAACGCCTCAGAGCGAGTAAACAGGTCTCTATTGTCAGGGATTAGGGCATACATCCGGAAGGAACATACGAAGTGGGATAAGAAGCCGAGCCAGATAGCTAGTTCCCTCAGGAGCTCTTTCCACCAAGCCACTGGTTTCTCTCCCTACCGAACACTTTTCGGTCAGCACATGATTGAACATGCCAGCTCCTATTCCATCTTAAGGAGCCTTGGAACTCTAAATGAGCCTCTGAGAGTAGATGCTGAAGATAAATTGAGATTGATCCGTGCGAGAGTACAGGAGAACTTACACCATGCGTTCGAACAGGGTTCAAAAGCTTATAATCTCAGGGCGAAGCCTGTTAATTTCAGAGTGGGCAGGAAGTATTCAGACGGAATTTTTCCCAAAGCAACTTCCAACAGCAGACTAGTGCTAAACTGGGACGGAAATTCGTTAAGTGTCGGGTTAAAGCCAAGAAAGAGAACGCTTATTACGAGCTTGAAGATCTGCAGGGGAAGCCGTTAGGAGGTTATCACGCCAAAGACATAAGGCCGTGATATCCATTCTAGAAGCGTCATTTATCTATTGTCACGTGTATTTCTAGTAGCCCTAATAAGGCATCCAGCCAGCATCACTGGCAAACTACAGGATGCTAATGTGCCGCTTAGGACATTCCCCAGCCTAGCGGCCGGCATACCTTTTAAACATAGAGACGTTTTATCCCACTTCCTAGCCTCATAACACATCAGAACCATATAAACCGTACGGCAAATAAATTGCCGTAGGAATCCCACTTGTTTAAACATCTGTACATTTTAGTACGAGAATCAGCTTGTCGCTTCCTCGACGACGCCTTGGGGACACACACTTGAACAATCGTCGGTCGGAGATCAGAGTGATTGGTTGGGCCGGGATAACTTAGCGATCAGTTGGTTAGGTTGCTGATCACGGGGTTTTCTCTGCATCTCGGTGAAGGAAGGCAGAGAGGCATCGACCGGCTAAATTTTTCAGGTTACCAGCTTGTCAATGGACCTTTGGGTTTCTAACACTGAGAAAGATGTCGAGGTCTGATCGAAGACTGACGGGACTTCAACGATGTGTACTTAATGCGTCATCTGCCGAGCAAGTCCAACTGTCGTAGTCGTTGTCCGTACAGACAGAGAATGTATAAATAAGTCTTAGTTAATTCCTCTACTTATAAATGCAAAGCTTTCATATTAGGTATTGAGATATCCATATTTTTTGTAAGATGTCTGACAAGTTACAGATAGTTGTCCATAATTTTGTTCAGTCCAGAGTCAATTTTCTCATTTCAATTTTTAGCAAATATAGTTAACTGAGTTTCATTGAATTCTTATCTCTAAAAATTAAAAACATTCATGCTAGGTATTACTTTATATCTACGTTTTCGTAAAGTGAATCCTATGATCACACGTTGTGGAAACAATGTATTCAGTCCTCACAAAAATATGTGGACATCCCATGATGAATTTTCTGCTGTACTTCCAGCTTCACGCTCAATCTACCCAAAATATACAAAAAAGGAACACAAAGTATCTAGATTCAAATAATTAAATTACATAATACTTATCTAAAACTTCCTGTTGATCCAATCAACGATTTGCTGCTGGCAGTGTAGTTCAAAAGTTCACCCCGGCATTAAAATATGTTGTGATAAACCACAAAAAACTCCACAAATTCTAGTAACAGCCGAATGTTGCAGCTGTGAGATGTAGGCTTTTATAAATATAGTCTCTAAAACAAAAATAAAAGGGAGACTAATAAACAACAAATAAATAAAAAATATCAACAAAATTCTCACCAAATTACAGGCACCTCCGTATATTTTTCTTGTAATGTCATCAAATGACATTATGACAGCCAGCTGTTTTCGCCTCGAATAAAATTCAAGTAAACGTCGCTAGTGCAACACCACGAGGCGAAACAGACATAACTGGTTACAGCGGCTATATAAAGCCGATGAATTTCAGTAGATGGCACCATTCTTTTGGCAGAGTTGATCTGTATCAGAGCTAATCTGAGTAAAAAGAATTGTGCTTCCTACCTTATTACAGAAGATAATTCTGGTCAGGGATAACCTGAATTTCCTTTCGTATCATACAGAAGATAATTCTGGTCAGGGATAACCAGAGCATCCTATTATTACAGAAGATAATTCTGGTCAGGGATAACCTGAATTTCCTTTCCTATCATACAGAAGATAATTCTGGTCAGGGATAACCTGAGCACCCTATTATTACAGAAGATAATTCTGATCAGGGATAACCTGAGTGTCTCAACTTTCTATAAAATCCTTTTACTTGTGTGTGCCCTCACGCATCACTCCAGAAGATAATTCTGATCAGGGATAACCTGAGTGCTTGAACTCTCTAGAATCTTTTTACTTCCGTGTGCTTAGACGTAGCACCCCTTTGAATTTATTTTAGAAAATTTTAGTTTATTCATAGAAGACTAACACTTTGCTTCTTCTTCCTTTTCAGAATAAATAATTTAAGGGTGGTGGACTGCGTGGCCAAGTCTATTTGTTTTTGAATTGTTGGATTTATTTTTTTATTTTGAATTTTGTTATTGGATTTTATATTAGTTTGTAGGGTAGTTTTAGATTGAATTTATATTGAATTTTTATGAATTTTGTGATATTAGATTAAGCAAATGAACTTATACTTGAAGTATTAAATAAAATTTTATATTTGAAATAAAAAAAACTGAGTTATCCTCTGAACCGGCTATCCTCCCTCACGAACGAGACTAGATCTCACACATGGTATTATTTAGGAAGAAACCTAAAGAAACAAGAAAAAAAAAGACAGCGTTGTCAAATCTTTTCTTTGATAATTATACACTATTGTATGATTGAGGAATGCCTAACATAATTTATATTTTACGAATCTTTTGAGTGACAATCTAATTACAGGATGGAAGCTTCTTCAGTGGATGATTATGTAAGCCGCTGATTGCATTATTATACTCAATTGATAAACTTGTTTATATTCATATATAATTATATAAGGTAGATATATTCCTCAGCACCCACCTGCTTTTCACACTAAATTTTAATTTTTACTTTTGATTGCACCTTCCTACATTAAAATTGAACTAGACTGAAGGTTACGATTACATACGGGTGTATGCGGAAGAATTCGGTGAAATTCTTTTTTATCCCAATTTATGGTACTTTGACATTGATATTAATCACTCAACAAGATCTTTTCATTTTGAATTGACCAAGACACCTTCTCGTTTTCTTGCGGCTTCTTTTATTTGATATTAATTGAACTAAGATTTAAGTGTCTTGAAGGAGTGTCGCTTGGAATTTTTTTGTAATAGGATTATCCAAATTAGTCATTAAGGACAGTCGGAATTAAAAAGGAAGTTTATAACGTAATGACGCTATAAGGGCTTTCATTTTCTCCTATCCCTATCCCGGAGTCCTCTCAACATGAAGGTCGCCTAGATCCGCTACACTCTCTCTTTTCAGGTCGTTCAGGGATACTGGTCAATATCGCCCGCAGTATCACAGGGTGGTGGGGGCAACGGCGATGGAAGGCCGAACACCTGCGCCTTC
Organism: Dioctria rufipes; assembly: GCA_963924295.1. Lineage (NCBI taxonomy): Eukaryota > Metazoa > Arthropoda > Insecta > Diptera > Asilidae > Dioctria > Dioctria rufipes. The sequence goes on from OZ002744.1 coordinate 137,148,695, forward strand.
CCACTGGATGTAGGTAAGTTATGTAAGGGTCCCTTCAGGACCGAATGTGTGCCGGCGTTTTTTTTTTGTAAGTAGGCACGAATTCTTTTTGTGTATGGCTGGTGGCAGTGACAGGCTTTTTGAGAAACCTCCCTACACTCTCCGCCAATAGCCGAGGCGAGCTAGCGTGCCACCCTGCAGTCAACGCTGTCCGCCAAGTAATCTGTCAGTTCATGCTGGCAGGCTGGACTTCACGTCCACGCCAAATCACTCTACATACTTCTATAACACGACAGAAAAGAGCTAATTGATTGGCGCCGATTTCGTTTGTTCGCTTGACCTGATATCATTAAGGAGCACTAAGTCGCCACAATTCGGGCAAGATCACATACGACCCCTCGGAACAGATAGTGTCCGCTCCGTAAAAGCGTCCCTAGCAGCGCCGTCGGGGTACTTCAGCGTGCCGACGGGTGGCCGGGAGGAGACTCTGGTTACGTCTATGCGACTCTTAATCTAGGCTAGAAATCAAAGAACGTTGGCGATTTGACGTTCGGATGCCTCATAAGTGAGCCTCACGCCTAAAGCATATAAAAAGGAAGTGACGAAAAGAAATAACCCACTAGTGATATCTAAAACAGGAAAGAAAAGAAAATTTAGTAGGGTTAAAACAAACAACGTCGTCCAAGTATCATTGGGCATTTAGTTAAGTATTCTTCTTGAACTTATCTTATTCTGTTTAAACGAAGGTAAACGTATTCTTATCATTTTGCATTTTAGTTACCTGAAAAAAAAATGAGAACTAAGATCATGTAACTAGTGACCGAAGGCAAAGTGATTATTATTGTTTCACGGATGATTAGTCCACTAGGAGTTTTTCTTAATGATTGTTTTCAGCACGTCGAACGGGGGAGCTCCTTCGAGGGAATAATTTGCACGTAAGTCAACTTTGAGTGCATTTTTATTTAATTATATTATACGGGATTGTGTTGAATAAACTCATATAAATGACAGTGCCTTGTGACGTAGGAAATTTTACATGAATAATCTTAAATTTGGGTTGTACCTTCGTATAGCTATCAGCCCAAGGAATCACTTTGTCTAGAGGAGAAATATTTTCATGATCTGAAAGGTGCAAGAGAACACTCCTTGGTCCACGCTTCTCGTGTGAGCCCAAAAAGAAAAGCAAGTCGTAATGGAAGAAAAAAAAATGAAATACTGGTACCTCAAATGAGCGAGGAAAGAATCCCGATAGTCTGCAATTTGATCGTAATCGTTAGCAATAGACTATTAGCACAGACAAGAAAGTTTGATGCACAAAGAAAAGGGAACAATCATAGTAGATATTTTCGAAGAAAATTTTTCTTTTGTTTAAAGCATATTAGTTTTAAGGATTTAATAATTAGTAGAGAAACTAAAGTACTATACCATTACCCCTTTCAACATTTCAACTTAATTTTTTTTAAATGGATTATGCACATGACTCACATATGTACCTAGGTGTAAAATATGAGGTATCGGGATTGAATGGACAACTTTCCAAAGAATGGTTGTGTATTTTCACTATATTAATTAAAACTAGAATAAGACATTAATTAATCATAATTCTAATGTCGATGCAAGATTTTTGTTTACTAGTATTTAAGTAGCTAGGTACATTACACTTATAATCTTCAAAATTTTGATAGAATAACAAGCAAAAAAAAATCACAAAAATATGTTTGATTAGAAATGGTAGTCGCGGCTAAGAAAAGGCATTAGTTTTTGCAATTAACAATTTGTATAGCGGAAAAGCTTAAACAAAGTTGATTTGGATTGAAAATATTGCACTAGATACGGGTGCTAATGACCCATTTGTAGGAGGAACTTTATTTTAACAGTTTTGTCAAGGGGCAGGGCGATTGCTTACCTGGTCCGAGTCCTAAAGGGATTTAAAAGTATTCTGTATGTAATAAAAATGACCCCAGTCTACGTTTTTTTATGAATTAAACTATTGTTGATGATGCTCGGAAGCCTTTCATTTTTCTCTCCTCACTCTTCTGGAGCCCTCTTGACATGGAGGTTGACTAGGTCTGCTCCTCTGCGCGTTTCAGGTCGTAACAGGGATAGTGTATCATATCACCCACAGTATCGCAGGGTGGTTTGGGCAACGGCGATGAATTAAACTATTGTTTATGATGCTCGGAAGCCTTTCATTTTTCTATCCTCACTCTCCTGGAGCCCTCTTAATATGGAGATTGACTAGGTCCACTCCTCTGCTCGTTTCAAGTCGTAACAGAGATACTGTATCATTTCGCCCACAGTATCGCCGGGTGGTTGGGGCAACGGCGATGGAAGCACAACATCTGCGCTTCTAACTAAGTAAATGGTAAGTAGTGTAAAGGTCCCTTCCGGACTGAGTGTGTGCAACGGCCTTTGGTTTGTAGGCATGAAAATTTTTTTGTATATGGGTGGTGGCACAGCGGCAGGTTTTTGTGGAACCTCCCCACACTCTCCGCCAATATCCGAGGCGAGCTAGCGTGCCGCCCTGCAGTCAACGCTATCCACCGGGTGATCTCTCAGCCCATGCTGGCAGTCTGCACTTCACGTCCAAGTCATTCACTCTGACATAGTTCCATAACAAGCTGTTAATCGAACTGTTTGATTTGCATGTCAACATTTTTGCATAATTTTAGCGAGTGTTTGCATAACATCATCATCTTGCCATCTAGAAGGCACTGGTGGACGGATGCCTACCTTGTTGGCCGGAGCTATGTGTTTAACGAAAGATATCGAGATTCATTTCATTTTTGAGGCTGGTTTTAACCAAGCGAATACCAAAGATCCTTTTAGTACTAAAAACAAAATACGCACAACTTGACTTGATGGTACCAAAATGGTTTTACACTCGAGAAAAAACAGTCCCGTATACCCCAATACGTGAGTGGACATTCCAAGAAGAAGAAATATTCCAAATTGTTACCTCTTGACATCGAGTACGATACCCTGTCTGTATAGCTTGGATTCTTTCCTTGCTGTGTCTATTGTTCTGCCGTAGCACTGTTAAGTGAGTTATTGGCGTGCAGTAATTCTATTGGCCGGCAAATTAATTCCTCCACTTATGGTATTCAACCCACGAGTTGGAGGTCCATGTAAGACTTTTCCTGAGTTTTTGGCGAGTCAATCAAAGGCATACAGCTTCACTGCCGTAGGATTCTTGAACATGTTCGATTAAAATGTCGATGACAACAGAAAATTCCCGATTTTGCGCTTAACTTTGATTTCACGACGTAACCTTTTCAACAAGTACAAGGCAAATGTCTACACTCTTCTTCTTCTTCTTTTTTTATTCGTCGCATCCCGTCCATTTTTCTTCATTTCTTATGAGGCTATGGGCCGGCGTATATGCATACTTAGCTCAGTGTAGCATATTGCTACATGCAGTACGCTACGACAATAACAAATGTGATAAGATATGCAATGATTTATCTAGTATTTACTTTTCCCGCGGACGGGAATCGAACCTACACTTGTTAGAAGCGATCAATGATGGAGAAAGAAGAACTTTAAGAACTTTTATTTTAATGATTCTAAATCAAATTTATCAATGCAAAAAGAAAAAACAACCGCCTCGTCCGGGGTTTGAAACCGGGACCTTCCGCTTGCCGGGCGACTGCTCTTACCACTAAGCTAATGAGACAGATGATTTTCCCCCTTGCATTTATCAATTTGTTACCTTTGTCTCTAGCCTACTAAGCCACGTTTTGCTTTCAGCTGGCATTAACCAGTAACGATGAAAGCGCACAAATAAATTGTAAATTCAATTTTTATTTATTTTTCCCGCGGACGGGAATCGGACCTACACTTGTTAGAATCGGTCAATGATGGAGAAAGAAGAACTTTAAGTACTTTTATATTAATGATTCTAAATCAAATTTATAAATGCAAGAAGAAAAAACAACCGCCTCGTCCGGGGTTTGAAACCGGGACCTTCCGCTTGTCGGGAGACTGCTCTTACCACTGAGCTAACGAGACAGATGATTTTCCCCCTTGCATTTATCAATTTGTTACTTTTGTCACTACCCTACTAAACCACGTTTTGCTTTAGCATTGGCATTAACCAGTAACGATGAAAGCGCACAAATAAATTGTAAATTTAATTTTTATTTATATTTCCCGCGGACGGGAATCGAACCTACACTTGTTAGAATTTTGTTTGGATGATCTTTCCCGCTCGCCTTCTGCCATGGAAATGGTAGGTGGCCTCACAAAATTTTTCTTGTTTGTGCTCTCACGGAGACATGTCTCTGTTGGCCAACTGGTTGGACAGAGCTGTGAATCTGTGACCAGGTTCATGACTCTGCCCGGTTGGAAGGTTAGCTGGACATGACAATCAGGTGAAGAGGAAGGAAAGAGTTGTTGGAGGAGGGAAGTGATGCTGGAGACCTTCAGTAATCAGGAGTTGGCATACTGCTAACTGCCTGGCTGCAGAATATCTAGCATCATTTCAGTCTCTAGCTTCTCCAACCCGACTCTTCCCAGATTTCTGTGAGGACCCAAACATTTTTTTTCAATGCACACATTCACGTCGCTTACTTGTATAAATTTTCTGACCAGAAAGGGGGGAGAGCGACCTAAAGGGTCTTATGTGTAGAGTGGCTCCTGGAAGTGAGGGAGAAATCGTATGATTATTATTAAGAATTTTTGAAACGCTCGATTGGACGTTTGTGATCTTTTGGTTTTTCACATATTGGAAGAAATTTTGTCAGTTGAAGAATTTGTTATCTCTTCCGAACTTTCGAATTCTTGGAAATTTTTTTTATATCTATTCCAAACCCTTGGTTTGAAGTTTTTTTTTGCTTGAATTACGACTGACTATACAATGGCTACGTAGCGAACATCACCGCGAGCGACTGGTGTACCGGTACTGTTGCCAGACCAGTGCTCCATCTGCCAGGAGGGCGACTGGTCAGGACCGAGGAAGCCAGTGAAGACAGTTTGTGGACATGTGTTCCACAAGGCGTGTCTGAAAACGTGGATTGGGCAGCAGTCAAACTGCTCTAACTGCAGGTTCCATCTCACTCAGTATAATTTTACTAAGTATACAGGCGCTGCCGGAAGACGACGAAGCCCGGAAAATCTGACAGTCACGATCTATTGACTCGCATTCTGACATTATTTGACTTACCACCGTTGACAATTCCACCACCTAGTCGACGATCCCTCTCTCCTGGAATGCCAGATCTGAATTCAAGGACTTTCACCAATCCTAGCTCACGGCAAGACAGTCCAGCGCGTACAGCTCAAGGCCACACCGCAGCAGCTACGGATGCTTTGATGGCAGGCTTGCGGCTACAAATGCAAAACCTAGTACGCGAAGGCCTCGAACAGAGCCTCAATGTTTCGCGGACTGAGTTAATGCATGGCGTCCGACAACAGATCTCAGCAGCAATGCCGCCCGTGGATTTCTCACGACCACCTTCGTCCATGGATGACCCAAGACCATCACAAGAATTTCACGACTCGCGTAGGCAGTCGTCAAATAGACCGCATTCAGCTCTTGGTCAGCCCAGACTAGATTTTGTTCCACCTCCACAACCGCCACCTATTAGTAACCCTGCAGCGTAGGACAACGCCGTTCTGGCAGTCCTATCCGCAGGTGGAATATATGACAGCACACGGCTCACTGTCGATGAATTTTTGTTTCGAGTAGAAGCATTGACCTATTCGGCCTTAGAAGGAGATTTGGATCTTCTGGTACGGCATATGACGACTCTGCTTTCTGGACCAGCTATGGACTTGTACTGGTCTCTCCTGAGGCAAAATTCCATGCCTTCATGGGAGTATGTCAAGACAGCTCTATTAGCTGAATGGGAAGTGCCAAACGATGATCTTAAGGTCAAAGTTCAGCTGGTATTGCGCAAACAGAAAGCAGGGGAGTCATTTGCAACATACCATCAACACCTGGTACAGTTGCGCGATCAACTTCAAAGTCCCTTGGCGGACGGAGAATTCTTAGCGATCGTAAAGTCTAACCTGCTTCCAAACATTCAGCAAAAGGTCTGCCTACATCCCACTAACAATATACACCAACTATGGAGTCTCGTGACTCAAATACAGGCGACGCAGCAGCGAGGTGGATGAGTATCCTCCGACGGAGGCTGAACTGAATATGACACATGAACGCAGTGAGGAAGCAGTAGCACTCGCTGCTATTACAACCCCTCAGCATGTAGCTTGCTGGAACTGTGACCGGTCCGGTCTGCTACAGATGCGGACGCAAAAACATTTTCAAGCCCGATTGCAGCTATTGTCGACAGAAAAACCTGAGACGGGTCGGGAATACCACCACCTCTTTCCGACCAGCGTCAGCGCCGCGAGCGACAACTGCAACGAACACTCCAGTTCAAGCTTTGAACAAGGAGGAAGGTCCGCTCCATTAGCAGACCTTGACGAATCGCTGAATTGTCCACTGATATCATTCAGTGATTCTGGTGATGTCAGCAAAACACCTGATAGTACGAACATTTCATTGACAGAGACGGAGAACCTGATAGACTTCTCCGCGGATCTTCAAGCCCCATTCCCACCTCTGGGGAGCCCATGACATTATTAGACACTTCTTTGGAAGAGTCTTTAATTTTCGATGTCCCGATAAGACCGACAGCACCTTTAGCTGACGAGGTTGCTGAGCAGGAGACTTGACCTCATGGAATTTCTATATTAAAAAGGCCACCATGCTCTGTTATGACGAGTGGGCGTGAGCCTGTGTTACATCCGCTGACACAGTATCATACGCGTCTGCAGAAATACAACGCAGTAAAAGACCGAATCTTGTCCTCAGTAGCGGAGTTAGCTGAAATCGTGTTTCCTGACTTGGATATTAGACCGAAAATGAAAAGATCAACCGTTCGTTGACGGGAATACGATACTGGAAAGAAAAAAACCGGCACACATTTCCGTGTCGATGCCAGACGACATTCGACCGTACGCCGAAGTAAAGCTGCTCGGGCGAAATGAGACTGGATTACTTAATAGTGGTACCACTATCAGTATTCTAGGCCAGGAAGCTCTAGAGAAGCTTGCAGAAGCAGAGGTTGAATGGAAGAGGTATCGTACACAGGTCCAAATAGCAAATGGTGCCATGACGACTGTGCATGGTCATGAGAAATTGGATATCACTTTCCGTGGTAAGCCCCAAAACGTGCGTTTTTACGTGGTTCCTGGGCTCACATAAGCACTATATGTAGGAATAGACTTCTGGCGTCTATTTGGGTTGGCTCCAGATGTCCTGGGTATAGTTGCAGAAGTGAATCCGAGTTCAGCGGCTACCTCTGACACCGATTGCCATGTTCTTTCCAGTCTAGATCAACAACGCTTAGAAGCCACCAAACAGCTTTTCCCTTCTTTCGCCTCTTTGGGCCTGGGGAAAACATCGTTGGTCACTCACAAGATTGAAACGAATGACGCCACCCCGATAAAACAGGGCTTTTATCCGATATCGCCGGCAGTACAAAGTTTAATGGATGCTGAATTAGAGCGAATGCTATCGCTGGGTGTGATAGAGGAGAGCCAGAGTCCTTGGAGCTCTCCAGTTGTTCTGGTGAGGAAGCCTGGAAAGGTCCGGCTTTGTTTTGACTCCAGGAAAGTCAACTCTGTTACGAAGAAGGACGCCTATCCGCCACCGCAGATAGACGCACTTCTGAGTCGACTTCCTCCGGCAAATTACATAACGAGCCTGGACCTGAAAGACGCATTCTGGCAGATCCCACTAGACGCTGATTCCAGAGAGAAGACCGCTTTTACAGTACCTGGTCATCCTCTCTATCAGTACACAGTGATGCCATTCGGCCTATGCAACGCTCCACAAACGATGTGCCGCCTCATGGATAAAGTCACTCCTTTTGATCTTCGAGAGAACGTTCTCGTCTATCTACACGATACACGATAATTCTGTCATCAGACTTTGGCTCGCATCTTACATTACTATCCCGTGTAGCGGATTGTTTGAGAAAAGCTGGCCTCACTATCAACGTCGAGAGGAGCAAGTTTTGCATCAAGGAGTCCAAATACTTGGGTTTCATTGTCGCCAAGGGAGGTATGAGAGCTGACCCTGAAAAAAGTAGTTGATTATCCGTCACCTAAAACTGTTCGGCAAGCCCGACGCCTACTAGGTATGGCGGGATGGTATAAACGGTTCATCTCAATCTATGCCGACTTAACTGCCTCCATTACAGACACCTTGAAAAATCCCAGTCAGTTCAAATGGACACCTGAAGCCCAGACGTCTCTTGATCTACTAAAGCAAAAACTTACTTCTGCTCCGTTATTAGTGAGTCCAGACTTAACCAAACCATTCGTTATCCAGTGCGATGCGAGCCAACAAGGTATTGGTGGGGTGCTGCTTCAACTAGATGACGATGGCCACGAAAAGCCAATAGCCTACGTCTCGAAAAAGTTGAACTCAGCACAACGAAATTACACCGTCACAGAGCAAGAATGTTTAGCTGCAATCTTGAGCGTACAGAAGTTCCGGCCCTTCCTAGAACTCATGCCGTTTAAGATAGTGACTGATCATGCGAGCTTGAAATGGCTGATGTCTCAAAAGGACCTCAGTGGTAGACTTGCACGGTGGAGTTTGAAGCTTCAGGGCTTCGTCTTCACAATCGAGCACAGAAAAGGAAGCCTGAATGTCGTCCCTGATACGCTGTCACGCATTCATTGCGACAGCCTGTCCACAACCGAAGATCCTGGCCCGGAAGTTGACCTTATTTAGCCATATTTCAACTCGTTGGAATATGAGGAACTGAGGCATAAGGTTAAAACGACTTCTGGTAAACTATCAGATCCTTGCGTCAGGCATGGCTTCGTTTACATTCGGACTTTTCCGAGAACAGGCGATCCGATTCAGGAGGAAGAAGCTTATAAGCTTTGGAATCTATGAGGGCTTGTCACCGACATCATTTCAAGGGCTCATGATTCGCCGCTAGCTTCTCTCGGTGGTATAGGGAAAACACTGGAACGTCTGCGACGACATCTGTACTGACCACGAATGACAGTTGATGTCAGGAACTACGTAGGAGCCTGTGACGTGTGTAAGGAAATGAAGGCTCCCAATACTATTCTGAGAATACCGTCTGTGACAGAACAACCATGGCAAAAGCTGTATATCGATTTTCTAGGTCCATATCCTCGGTCAGTGAAAGGAAATGTCTGCATTTCAATAGTTTGTTTAAGCATTTAACATTCAAAAATAATCAGCAAATTCAGAAGTCAATAACTTTATTGAAGGAAAAAAAATGCAGCACAAATTCAATTTAATTAGGTAAATTTCATGCACCTTTGCTGCATCAGCAACACCTGCAGACAAATAACAATTTCGTGAGATCGAATTTGACGCATGAAATTTGTTGTCAATTAAATTTGTTAAATTGAATTTGTTGATGCTGCATATTTGTCATATTAAAATTTGTATATAAATATCGAGCTTTGTAAATAGAATTTTAGAATAAAGTTTTTATTAAATGAAAGCGTTGTTCTGTTGTTCTGGGTTTAATTAGGAAGCCTTCTTAAACCAACCAAATCGGAACTGTGTAGGAATCCTTCACGGCTCAAACAAAATTGGTTACCCCGACGTGATATTAATCGCTACTTGTGTAACATAAGTAGTGCTATATCGCGCACCACAAGCAGTCCAGACTCTCTTTTGGCATCCATTTGAGAGCTCAATAGTCAAATCTCGCTACTTACAGCAAAAGAGTACATCAAGAAATAGCTCAGGAGCTCACTTTGTGTCAACAGGCGACACAATAGCCAGCAGTATCCGGACTCCGCTTGCATCCATAAGCAACCACAATCAGCTCACCATTCTACGATTCATACGCTAAGTTTGTTTTGTGTGCCAAATGACAGATATTGCAGCACTCGCGTCAGCTCAATCAGAGCTTGGCCGTGCCATCAACCAACTCGTCGATAACTTTAAAAAGGAGAGGATTGAGCGGAGAACCAAGGAAGGCACTTTGAAGTACCAGACATCCCTGAATGAATTTATCATTCAATTCAATAAAAAACATCAAGAGCTAGAATGCATCCAGCAAGTACATCCAGATCATGCGTACTTCACACAAGCATACCATAAACAAGTCCAAGAAATCTGCAAGGACTTCCTAGGTAAAATAGACCAGAGACTGAGGGAGTGTTCCGCGGATGCACCACAGTCAAGTGCTCCAGCGACCACACCCACTGACGCTAATCAAGGTGACTCAGCCAAGACTCTAAGGATGCACGCTGCAACAATAAAGGCTTTTGTTCGTGTGTGGACCAGAATTTTCTTAAATAACCTTCCTTAGGTCACCCTTGGATTGCAGCACGTGCAATCGAATTTGTTGTATTTAGCTCTGCTTGATATCAGCTCGTAGATATCAGGTGTGATGCATTCACTAAAGCTGGTTATGTAAAAATCTTCCTTAGCACGTTAATGGGTTCAAAAATGAAACTCAATGTCATTAACTACGTTATAATATATTTCACACGATGTCTTAACACTTTGACGTTCTGAACCAGAAGGAACCAAAAAAAGGGAACATGTTTTTTCATTTTACAATTTGAGATTCTGACCAATGATTACTAATACAAATAAATGCTTACAGATTTGTATACATGAAAAGGTAATGCCAATTGCTGAGAATTATTTTATAGTAGCTATTACATAGATGTTTAGAATTTTATGGGAAGATAATTAAAATTGATTTATTAATTAATTGATTTAATTACGAAGGGAAATTAGAAACGATGTTGTTGCGGAATTAATTATAAAGCTCGAACATACTCCCCCCGTTGAGAAAGTAACTTCTCAACTAGTCGGTAATTTGAAAATTTTGTTAATCGCTCTTTTGCATAGGCCTCGCTGTGTCTGTATAGTGACCACGCGTACTAGTTGATCCTTGCCGGGATGAGTTGTGACAACTCTACCTAACAGCCACCTTGAAGGTGGAAGGTTGTCAGCGCTGATGAGTACTAATTCGCCTTCCTTTAGACAGTCTTGCTCCCTTCGCCATTTGGGTCTCTCTTGAAGGGATGATAAGTATTCCAGCCGCCAGCGTTTCCAAAATCCCTGTACCATAGCCTGCAGAAGCTGCCATCGTCCTAGTCGAGAAATTCTCACTTCGCTGATATCGGGTTCGGGTATTGTAGTTAAAGCTTCTCCAATGAGGAAGTGACTGGGAGTTAAAGCATCGTAGTCTTCTGGATCGGAAGAGAGTACACCATATGGACCCGAATTCAGGATGGCTTCGATTTGATGCAGCAGTGTCGTCATCTCTTCGAAGGTGAGGGTAGATTCTCCAACAACTCGTCTCAAATGCCATTTAACTGATCGCACGCCAGCCTCCCACAAGCCGCCAAAGTGAGGTGCGCCTGGAGGAATAAACTTCCAGGCTATTCTGTTTTGTGATAAAAAGTGAGAGATTAGTTCATTTTTATTACTAGTCATAGAAAGTTCATGCAATTCTGTTAAGTGCCTTTTCCCACCAACAAAGTTAGTAGCATTATCTGAGAATATTTCTGCCGGTATACCGCGACGAGAGACAAAACGTCGTAGAGCAGAGACGAATGATTCAGCACTAAGATTGCTGACTAGCTCTAAATGTATAGCTCTTGTAGACATGCAAATGAAAAGAGCTATGTATGCCTTAGAAGTTCTTGTTGTTCGCCCTGTTCTAGTACCTATAGTTATGGGACCAGCGTAATCAACACCGAAGCGAAAGAATGCTCGCGAGGCCCTTACTCGGACTTCTGGTAGGTTTCCCATTAATTGGGAGGTTTGAGTTGCTCTTTGTCTAAAACAAGTAGTACATTTTCGGGAGATCTTTCTGGCTAAACTTCGTATTCCGATAACCCAATATCTTTGCCTTATAATCCCAATCAAAAATGATGATCCTGGGTGTAGGTATATCCGATGAGTCTCAGAAAGTAATAATTCAGTTACATGATGTGCCTTGGGTAGAATTATTGAACGTTTTGTGTTAAAATTATATGCAGATCTTTGAAGTCGGCCTCCAACTCTTAAGATTCCCTTTTGATCGATGAAGGGGCATAAGTTTATCATTGCACTCTTCGGTGATATAGGTCGTTTATGCTCAAGTGTCTTGATTTCAGATGAAAATACGGATTGTTGAACACACTTTATACATATCACTGTCGCATCGTTCAACTCTTCTGCTGACGGGTAGCCTCTCTTCCTATCCTTTCGAAGTGCCATGGAATTGTATGCAAATCGTCGACAGTATGATATTACCCTGATTAATCTTGAGAAGGATGAGAACCGTGAGGCGATTTCTAAGATGATGTTCACCTTAGCTTCCTGGATGAATGATAAAAGATTTTTAGTTTTAGCCTCCTTGTTAACCTTATGACTGACTTCCAAAGGATTGCTTGATGGCCATATGTTTGGGTCTTTTAACAGCCATGATGGGCCGCTCCACCACAGCTTACAATCATGTAATTCTTCTGGTAATATTCCTAACGAGGCAATGTCGGCTGGATTGTCCTTTGAACCTACGTGTCTCCAATGGCTTCGTGGTATTAGCTCCAGAATTTCAGCTGTACTGTTTGCAACATACGTTTTCCAATTGCGAGAAACATCTGAGAGCTATGCTAGTACGATTGACGAGTCTGTCCAAGCTACTACAGGTATTTCTGCTGAAGATATAGATTGTTTTATTTTCTGCACAAGCCTGGCTAGCAGAACAGCGCCACATAATTCTAGCCTAGGTAAGGACACTTGCTTTAGCGGAGCCACCTTCGTTTTTGATGCTACGATTCTTGTTACAATATTGCCATCGTGGTCCACTGATCGGCAATACACGACAGCGCTGAAAGCTGCTTCAGAAGCATCTGAAAATCCGTGTAGCTGTATTTCTGCACTTCCCCCGTAGATAGACCTTGGTATCCTGACCTTTTCAAGAGCTGGTAATGTTGTTTTTATCCGCTCCCATTTGTTGACTATTTCATCTGGCAGTTCATCATCCCAATCGAATCTTAGAAGCCAGAGTTTTTACATAAAAATTTTTATATTAATTACCACTGGTGAAAGCCAGCCCAAAGGGTCAAATATCCTAGATGATTCCGATAGTATTGATCTTTTTGAAATTTTGTCAATGGTAAATGGAGATACAGCAAACGAAAATGTATCTTCTAGATGATTCCAAAGTATTCCAAGTACCTTAGGTACCTCTAAATTGTCATCTATGCAGATGCAGATATTTTCCGTAAAGTTTTCTTCATTTGCCAAAAGTTCTCTTGCATTTGAGTGCCATTTCGTGAGATGAAATCCGGAAGACTGAAGTATCTGTGAAAGTTCTGATTTTAATCTTAAAGCTTCAGAAATTGAAGAACAGCCACTCAACAAATCGTCCACATAAAAATCAGTCTGTATAATGGACGCTGCTTGAGGGAATATTGATTTAAAATCTTCCCCAACTTGATGAAGTACTCTAGTGGCTAAGAACGGCGCAGAAGCTGTACCATATGTAATAGTTTTTAGTCTGTAGTGCTGGATAGGAGAGCAACTGTCTTCTCTCCAAACAATTCTTTGAAAGTCCTGATCCTCAGGCTTCACTAATACCTGCCGATACATTTTTTCAATGTCGGCTGAAAATGCAATGTTATGCTTCCGAAAGTTCAACAGAATCGTAATTAGATCCCTTTGTATTGTGGGTCCTACCATTAATTTTTCATTTAGAGAAATATCTGAGGAACTTCTGCACGACCCATCGAACACTACGCGAATTTTGGGCTTTGGAGCACTTTTAAACACAGCATGGTGCGGAAGATAATACCCCTTTCTAACGTCAATATCTACCTCTTCCCTCGGAATGGCTTCCATGTGCCCAAGTGTTTCATACTCCTTCATGAAATTTACATATTTCTCTTTGAACAAGGGATCTCGTGTAAATCGTCGTTCCATGGCATAAAGCCGTTTGATGGAATTTGATGCAGATTCACCAAAAGGTGCAGTATTTTCTTTAAAAGGTAAAGAAACAATATTTCGACCGTATTCATCTCTTGAAAACGTATTTTTAAAGTGAAGTTCAGATTGTTTCTCTTCTTCTGTCAGTCTGATTTTATCGGAAGAAATTTCTTCAGCTTCCCAAAAGCGTTGTAGAGTCTGGTCTAGGTTCATTGTGATTCTACAATGAAGGTTTAAGGCTGAAGAACTATACATAGCAGAATTACCGAACAGAATCCATCCGAAAAGCGTCCTTTGAGCAAATGACTGCCCATTTTCATCAATTAATTTTTCTTCTTGCAACACTTCAAAGAAATGGTCAGCGCCAATGATCACATCCACTATGGCTGGAATTTTGAAATTGGGATCGGCGAGCTCAAGCTTGCTAATGTGATTCTGGTTAGGAATCGTAACTGGCTCAGAGGGAATGAGTGATGTCAATTCATTCATTACGAAAGCTTCGGTTCTTAGCTTAGCTTTATCCCAGTAAGAGAACATATTTAAGACGACCTTTCCTCGTGTGGTGCCTACTCCTGAAGACTGCAAGCCACAAATTGACAATCTTGCATTTTGTCTTTTCAAAGCTAAACGCTGTGCACATGATTCAGAAATCAATGACACCTGAAATCCGGAGTCCAGCAATATTCTACAGGATTGTAAGTTTCCCTGATTATCCAACACTTTCACTAAAACCGTAGGAAGCAGCGATACTTGCAAAGAAGAGGCAGTATTATCAGGATTTTGTCTATCTTGAACGCATGTGTTGAAAGACGAAAGTTCTGCTTGCTGATAGGTAGTAGCTGCATTCTTCGAAGTGCTTGGTTCATGGTTGCTTGAAGAAATTTGGCAGGGGTTGATTGGAGATTGTATTGGGTTGATAGAAGATTGTATTGGGTTGGTAGAAGATTGTAATGTGTTGATTGAAGACTGAATGTTAGCCATTGAATTTCTGGTTTGTGGAGGTTTACTGAAGCCTACATCGGAATATGGATCTGATTTCCCAGATTGAGATGAGAAAGACACAACCTTGGCACTAGACGAGTGCAATAAGGGATGATGATTTCCCTTACAAGCATTACAGCGCATTTTAGAATGACATGATTTCACAGAATGATTAGACCCAAGGCATTTAAAACAAAGTGATTTCTCAATTATGAAAGCCTTGCGGTTAGTTAATGAATCGGCCTTGAATTTTTCACACCAGTAAAGTGGATGATTTGAACCGCATCTAGGACATGTTACTTGCCCTTGAGTTGTTGCAGTATGTAATGATTTCACTGTTTGGTGCCGTTTGGTGATGGCACTGCATGTATCCAGGGCATCGCAGCGTCTGCCAAGGAAGTCCAAAAAATCCTGAAAGCTTGGAAATTCCTTATTAACTGTTTCCTGGGACCATAGCTCTCTTGTCTCATTGTCTAATTTGGTTAAACCAATATAAATTAACCATGGATCTTTACTCTCGGCCTTAGTACCTAGCGCCTTTAAACCACGCGTTACTTCATCGAATGTGTCGTGAAGACTTCTTAGCTGCTTAACTGAAGGTTGATTTACCACAACATCCTCAAGGAATGTTTTAATGAGAGCCGTTGTTATATGAAATTTTTTGTCAAAACGCCCCTTTAACTTATTCCAGGCTTCGGTGTAATTCGCATCGCTAATAGTTAAATGCCGTATCACAGAAGCAGCACTCCCTTTTAATAAGCCTTTCAAGAATTGAAGTTTCTGTGAACCTGATAAGGAATTATTTGAATCTACGGAAGCCTCAAAAAGATCTTTGAATGAAATCCATTCCTTATATTCCCCTGAGAAACAAGGAATATTCAACTTGGGTAAACGTGCAGCGGTAGCAGTTTGATTTCTTTCAAATGATTGAAAGAATGATTGTTGCTGATTGAAAAGCTGATTTACAGTTGAATTTAACTGTTCAGGAGGTGGATTTTCAGTTGGATGATTAGAGCTTCGAGAGTTCATAGCGCGAGTTAGTAGTGATTTGATTTGATAGTACTTGTCCTCGTATTCTTCAATTTCAGAAATTTGGTCATCAATTAATAGCAAGCTGTCTTCGATACTTTGAAATTCATTCCAAGTTTCCTCTACCTTTTTCAATCTTATTATAATATCTTCTAAAGGGGTTGTGTTCGTTATAGTTTCAGCAAATGCCCTTAAACGTGTTAAAGTCCCTTTGGTTCTACCCCTTTTTTTAACTAAAATGGCTTTATCAAGATTATTGTCAGAAGTCATCTTGAAAAGATTAAAATTGATTATATAGGACTCGAAACTCCCAGTGAGAGGGTATTAACCGAATAATAAATTACTTGCAACAAATATGCAAATTCACACGTCTTTGTTATTTACGATAATGATTATGAGTTTGGGTTGACTGGAGAATGACGAGCTAAACAAAGTACGAACGCACAGCACAATCTAAATTTCTTAGAACGTACTTGATAAAAATATATCAGATGATCGAAATTTCAATAGTACGGTACGAGAGTTTTTCATTTAACTAATCAACTAAAAATGTCACAAGCGAAGAATGAACCGCACCATGAACCGTTCTTCACAATTGTTCACGAAATTATTTCTATAAATGTCTGTATGTTCATATAACTATGTATGTAATTTGCAAACGCACTTTATTCGTGCAACCCAGATCTGTTCCCATGCTCCTTTCTGCGTGCTCGATAACTTCATCCAATTTCTGTTTTTGACCCAGCGATAATTTTGATCTACTCTCGAGTGAACACAACTGCCCGATATTATTGTCATCTACAAATCCCCAGTAATATTCTTTTAAATTGGCATAAATCCCCATGTTGAAGCTCGAACTCCCACTACGAGGTGTCAAGGTTTGTCACTTGATTCTTCTCAGACTTATACTGAAAAGAAACAGGTCACAAGAACCACAAAGGATCCCAATTTAAATTATTAGAAGTCATGACACGTACCTAATAAAAGATAATTTTCCCAGGTCAAACTACCATTAGCCATCAGCGACAACAACACAAACATTAAATAAACGTCAGATGTCATGTTCCCCACTCAAGAAATCAAGGAGTCGGCAATGCAGTAATACCGCAGAGCAGAGAACATCAAAGTGCGACAGAATCCACACTTCTAAATGAAGACTCGTTCCACATCATTTAATGGAATCAACACAAAAATATATTTTATTTAAGAACATAATAATTTAGACTAAAAAACATAAACCTTTCCTGTACTTGAAAATAATTTAGGAATGGCCATATTATATATGTATATACATGTGGTATAATATTTCGCATCGTTATGTAATCATACGTTGTACTTGGTAAGCACAGCTGCTAGGGTCAATGTACTCGTCTAACCCACGCAAAGCCGTTTAGGTCAACGGACTTTTCTGTTGCTACCTATGCACAGCTTCTAAGGTCAATGTACTTTGCTTGCTGTGCGCAAGGTAAAATAATTTGTTGGTGCCGTGCGCAATTCAAAGGCAATATAAGTCGCAGGCTAACTCAAATCTTCCTCTTTTAGTATCCAGCTTCTATAGAGTGCGCATCATTTTGGAATTCGACTTGGCTAGTGTAATCAAATATAATTATTAACAAATTAACTTTATCTTGGGTAACGACTGAGATAAAGATATTTATTCTGGGTCTCGACTGGAATAAATTCTACTAACATAACAACTTTATCTTGGGTAACGACTGAGATAAAGATATTTATTCTGGGTCTCGACTGGAATAAATTCTACTAACCTAATAACTTTATCTTGGGTAGCGACTGAGATAAAGATATTTATTCTGGGTCTCGACTGGAATAAATCTTACTAATAACAACTTTATCTTGGGTACCGACTGAGATAAAGATATTTATTCTGGGTCTCGACTGGAATAAAATTTACTAACCTAATAACTTTATCTTGGGTAACGACTGAGATAAAGATATTTATTCTGGGTCTCGACTGGAATAAATCTTACTAATAACAACTTTATCTTGGGTACCGACTGAGATAAAGATATTTATTCTGGGTCTCGACTGGAATAAATTTTACTAACTCAAACCTTTATCTTGGGTCTCGACTGAGATAAAGATAGTTATTCCGGGTACCAACTAGAATAACACTCACTAATCTCAAACCTTTATCTTGGGTCTCGACTGAGATAAAGATATTTATTCTGGGTACCGACTAGAATAAACACGACTAATACAACTTTGCTTTGGGTCTCGACCGAAGTAAAGTATCTTGTTCCGGGGAACGACTAGAACAAGATAATCACTAACTATTTAATTACCAACGCCATAAAGTCGATTCCATAGTTTTATACTGGTGAGTACATCTTTGATTAATCATATGTTATATTTCATATTGATTAATATATTTATATACCTATATATATACATATAGTGCCATTGGTCAAAGTAGTCACAACTTTGACAGTATTATATTGAAATTATTATTGTGTAGTGAGTAAGCGATTTTTTTGAATATATTGAAGTTTAGTTCTTAAGTGTGAAATTGAATTCTGTTAATTTTAGTTCTAGTTGTAATGTTGTACTTAAGTTTTACGTGCGTCCAATAAACCACTGGCTATAAAATATTCCCCGGCGTTATTATTTACAGTCCACATCCTTCTCTATATTTTTTCTTGAGTGTTCTCATTGGGCAGAACATTTAATGATCCTTCGTAGCCGGATTTAAAGTCTAGTGGTTTATAATCTCACACGTCTTAACATGAGTACACTTCAAAAATGTTTGGCTAACCAAGCCACCTCCGCAAAAATCATCGAAAAAACTCTTAAGAACTACAACAATACTGCTGTAGAGAAACGAACAAAAGGGCTTGTTTCTGAGCGCTTAATCGCTTTAAGCGAAATCTGGTCAGATTACAAGTCTACTCATTACGCAATTATCCAAGCTACGCAGGCATTGGATGACAGTGAACTTGAGAAGTACGACTATTTCGTACATGATCAATTTGCAGAGGTGGAAAATAAGTACTATGCATTCCGAGGTATTCTTAGGGATGCGTTAGATGCTTTTGAGCCAAAAGCAGAACAAAAAATTGCTGCAGAAACTAGAACTGATCAGCAATCTTCGTCTTTTTTGAAGTTGCCCCGGATTACACTGCCAACATTTTCTGGTTCTTATGATTCATGGAGATCATTTCACGATTTGTTTAATTCTCTAGTTCATAAAAATCATTCTTTACCTCCAGTACAAAAACTACATTTTCTTAAAACAAGTGTTACTGGCGAGGCTGAACACTTGCTGCGACAGTTTCCAGTAACAGATGCAAGCTACGAAAATGCATGGAAAACGTTAAAGGATAGATACGACAATAAGCGAGTATTAGTGAACGCTCAGCTGAAAACTCTGTGTAATCTATCTAAAATAACAAATGAATCTGCCAAGGCGATACGATCCTTATTAGACAGATCTTCAGAATGCATTTTCGAGCTTGAAGCTTTAGGAGTTTCCACAAAGCAATGGGACCAAATTCTCATATACAAGTTGGTGCAATGCCTACCAACGGAAACCCATCGCTTGTGGGAGCAGGAGGTAAATAATGAAGAAGGTTTGCCTACGTTTGATCCTCTAAAAACCTTCCTAGAGACCAGATTCCGAACTCTGGAAGCAATTTTAGATTCAAAGTCAGTTCATCCAGAAAAAACAAATAACTCAAATAATTTCATTAAAAAGATATCAACACATTTCTCATCATCTACAGACAAATGCGCAATATGCAAAGAGCCACATAGATTGTTTAAATGTCCACAATTTATCAAATGTGACATTGACAAAAGGTTTAAGATCGTTACATCTAACCGTCTATGTGTAAACTGCCTATCAAGGCACCATAACACGTGTCGGCAATGCGGTAGAAAACACCATTCTTTGCTTCACAAGAATAGTGGTACATCCAATTAAAGTACTCACTTTTCAACTAAGCAAAGCAATAATTCTATTAAACAAGCACAGAAACTCAATTCTCCCTCTACATCTGAGGTCATACCAGATAGTTCTTTACGAACATTCTACACCAATCGCCCACGGCGTATTACACAAGCACTGCTTGCAACAGCATTGCTAAATATTGCCTCCTCAAAGGGCGTCATATTGACATTACGAGCCTTAATAGATTCTGGGTCTCAAGTGTCATTCATTACCCAAGCAGCAGCACGCAAACTGCAATTACCTACCACCCGCGTAGAAATTCAGATAACAGGCTTGGGGAACACACAAGCTACAAATGTAAAAGGAAAAACATCCTTTGAAATACGCTCGTTATCAGATTCACATAAGGCCACTTCAGTGACAGCACTAATCGTGAACAAGATCACTGAATTCCTACCTCCTTCCACCATTCAAATACAAGAATGGGAACATATAAAGAATCTAGATCTAGCAGATCAATCTTTCCATAAACCCGGGAAAATTGATATACTTTTAGGAGCAGATGTTTACGGGGAAATTTTATTGGAAGGATTAAGAAAAGGTCCTCCAGGAACCCCTATTGCCCAAAATAGCACCCTAGAATGGATCCTCTTTGGAAATTTATCTCAAGCAGACTCTAGTTCCAAGGTTTCATCTTTAACAATCAATGCGCAAGCTGAACAAGACGCATCTATAGACAAACTCCTGCGAAAGTTTTGGGAAACTGAGGAAATCACTCCTCACGTACGGAAGTTCTCAAAACACGAACAAGAGTGTGAACGGTTGTATCAAAATACTCATCGTCGCAATGCGAGTGGTCGTTATGAAGTATGTTTACCATTCATCGAAGAAAAACCAGTGCTAGGCGATTCCCGAAATATGGCCCTACGCAGGTTTTATAGTCTCGAGAAGAAACTACTTCAGAATGCTGATCTTTACAAAGACTATAAAGATTGCATAAACGAATATCATGCCTTAGGGCATATGAAACCAGCTGAAAAGGAAGTTAGCAGAGAACAAAGCTACTACCTTCCGCATCACGCTGTTATAAAATCAGATAGTACGACCACAAAGGTTCGAGTCGTCTTTGACGCTTCAGCCAAGTCTACTAATGGGAAAAGCTTAAACGAACAGCTCCATACTGGACCAGTCTTGCAATCTGAACTTTTTTCTATCTTACTACGATGGAGAAAATACAAATACGCTATGTCCGCCGACATAGAAAAGATGTATAGAATGATTAACATTCAATCAGCAGATCAAAGGTATCAGAGAATAATTTGGAGCAATAGTCCTAGTGAACCCATAAAGGACTATCAACTAACAACGGTAACGTTTGGCACTACTCCAGCTCCTTATTTCGCTATCAAAACACTTGATCAGCTTGCACAGGATGAAGCTGAGAAGTATCCAATTACTGCTAAAATTGTTACTCGCGACTTCTACGTAGACGATTTAATTACAGGTGCAGAATCTATCGATGAAGCTGTCAAGATACAAACGCAGCTCGTTAGTCTATTATCTTTAGCTGGGTTTAATCTAAGGAAATGGGTTAGCAACTCCTTGGATCTTCTAGCAGGCATTCCAGAGGAGCAAAGGAAATTACAACTTCCCTTACGGTTTGCAAGTGATGAGTCAGTAAAAACTCTTGGTATCCACTGGTATCCAGGAGCTGATTACTTTATCTTGCAATATCGACAAATCGCAGACCGTCTATCTACTAAACGATCTGTTTTATCAGAAATTGCTACATTGTTTTATCCACTAGGCTGGATCTCACCAATAGTAATCACTGCAAAGGTTCCGATGCAAACTTTGTGGCTTTCTGGATGTTCGTGGGATGATCCGATTCCTGCACCCATTGACACCCAATGGCGGCATTTTAAGGCAGAGTTGTATCATATCAGCCAGCTTAAAATCCCACGCTGGCTACATACGACAAACAATTTAACAAATTGTCAGATACACGGGTTCTCAGATGCCTCCAATCAAGCTTATTCTGCTGCTGTGTATATCAAGGTTGTTGACGTCGAAGGAAAAATCCATATCAATTTGCTAATGGCAAAATCAAAAGTAGCTCCTGTGAAACCTGTATCACTTCCTCGGCTGGAGTTATGTGGAGCAGTTTTATTAACTCGTCTTATAAATCGAGTAAAGATAGACTTGGAACTTAATCGAGTCCCCATCTATGCATGGACAGACTCTTCTATAGTCTTATCTTGGATACACAATCATCCAAACAAATATAAGACTTATGTAGCGAATAGGGTTTCTGAAATCCAGGAACAACTAGATATCAAAGCCTGGCATCACGTGCGTTCCGCAGATAATCCCGCAGATTGCAACTGCAGAGGAATCAAACCTGCGAATCTAATCAATCTTGAACTCTGGTGGCACGGACCCAGTTGGCTTCAGCAGCCCGAGGAACATTGGCCTAAGTCAAAACCCTCAGCTAACATGCAGATAGATTCTGAACAAAAGCGCGTGACACATACTGCTGTAGCCCAAACAATGATAAACGAATTATTTGATAAATATTCTTCTTTCATAAAATTAAATCGTGTCACAGCATATTGCCTCAGATTTTTGAACAATATCCGAGCAAGCTAAAATCTGACAAAAGGTTTAATTAAACAAACCGAACAGCTTTCCCCAACAGAGCTGCTGGAAGCAAATAAAATTAGCGCAAGGCATTACTTACGATACCGAGATAAGACAATTAAAAGCAGGATTATCGCTTCCAGCTAAAAGCAATTTGATATCCCTTAATCCATTTCTTGACAATAACAAGTTATTGCGGGTAGGAGGTCGCTTACAAAACGCTCATATCCCATATGATCAACAACATCCGATCATTCTACCAAAAGCAAGTAAATTAACAAACCTAATTATAGATCATATTCATCTAAAAACTTTGCATGGTGGTGTACAGCTTGTATTAAATACTCTAAGACACGAATATTGGGTTTTACAAGGACGACGAACAGTAAAAACCATCCTACATAGATGCATTCCCTGCTTCAAGCAAGCTGCCCGAACTAGGACTCAAATAATGGGAAATTTGCCAACTCCAAGAGTGAATATCTCAAGACCATTTCAACAAACAGGTGTCGATTATGCCGGTCCTATTAATTTTAAAATGTCAAAGCACAGGGGCAATCGATATTACAAAGGCTATATATGTATCTTCGTCTGTATGGCCACGAAAGCTATCCATATTGAGCCAGTTTCTGACTTATCTACAGCTAGTTTCATCGCAGCTTTCAAAAGGTTTTCTAGTCGCCGAGGTTTGTGCACTGATATTTATTCTGACTGCGGAACCAATTTTGTTGGTGCCGACAAGGTTTTCCAGAAAGAATTCAAATCTGCACTCAAAAACGCAAGCAACGAAATTGCTGAAAAAATTGCGCACGACGGCATTCACTGGCACTTCAATCCACCTTCGGCTCCACATTTTGGAGGCCTGTGGGAAGCTGGAGTGAAATCTATTAAATTTCATTTAAAACGAGTCTTAGGAAACGCCCTTCTAACTTTTGAGGAATTTGCAACAGTCCTGGCACAAATCGAGGCCTGTTTAAACTCGCGACCTTTGTGTCCCATGACTGAAGATAAAGATGACCTCAATGCATTAACTCCAGGACATTTTTTGATAGGAAAATCTTTAATCGCACCACCAGAGCCTGTGATGCCCATTAGAATATCGTCAGTTACTAGATTGAATCATGTACAACTCCTGAAGCAACACTTTTGGAACAAATGGTCAACCGATTACCTGAATTCATTGCAAAATAGGCCTAAATGGTAACAACCAACATTAAATCCTTCTGTCGGAGATTTAGTTCTGATTAAAGAAACAAATTTACCTGCATGTCATTGGATATTAGGAAGAATACTAGAAGTGCATAAAGGACATGATAACTACGTGAGGGTAGTTACAATAAAAACCAGCAAGGGCATCTTAAAAAGACCTATTACGAAAGTATGTCTCTTTCCAAAATCTGCAGAAAGCCCAAATCTGTAACGATAAGGGCATCTGTCTTAAAAAAAAAAACAAAAACAAATCATTTTTAACATATGTACCTACATATAGGTACACAACAGCAAGCCTGCATACAAAATAAAATCTGTTTTTTTTTTTTTTTTTTAATCTCAAATGCATACAATTCTTTCGGGAGAAAATTCTATCAAGTGGTAAATTCTGCAGAACCGGCCGTTAACATACCCACAAAGTTGCACCTCTACCAAATTCAAAAACAACAACCGCTAATTTGAACAAATTTGAAAATTTATCAAATATAGCCCGCATCGATTTGCATAAAACTCCTAAGAAGTCCGTTAGCCCTGCCTATAAATTTGAATCAGCATTCAAAATTACATCAGTTTTATTTCAAGATGCAATCACCCGAACGCGATTTGTCGAGTGCATCATCGCGGCCGTCAACGCCTGGAAAAAGCATTGAAGGGTTTCTTCGGGAGCTGGATAAGCTGAGATTGGGTGAATTCCCATGTCCAGAAGTGATCTGCATAGAAGATTCACCTCCACCGTCTCCAATTCCAAAGAGGAAAAAGGTAGCCAATACAGCATCCACGCCGAGGCAGGCAGAGCCAGCTACCGCTTTAACGGAACAGCGGACACAATCGTCTACGTCTGCTGTTACCATACAGCAGCCACAGCCGTCCACTTCTGCTAAAATCCAGCAACAGCCATGTACAGCGGAGCGACTGCTACAGGCAGCTAGCTACATAGTTGAGCAGCAGCCTCCGCCAACTACATCTGCTGCTGTAACAACACAGTCGGCGACATCACTCAACGCTTCTGGGTTCCAGCAGGTGAGATTGATGACTTCATCGCAGCCTGCATCAGAATCACGACCCAAAATATTACAAGATATTGTGCTTCTTCCCGCAGCACACGCAGACAACGATCTACAGGTGCTCGTGGTCGATAACAACCGGCAAGATGTATGTGAGACGATCACGGTATCATATGCAGCGTTGCAAAAATCGAAGAAACGGAGGCAGCGCTTTACGACACGTGACGGCATAAGGATCAAAATAAAATTATTGGCAGATGGAAAAATAAAGGTTATAAAATAAATAACTAAACTAGAAACATTGGACTGTCTTTTATTTCCTTTCCCGTTCCACATTGCTCTCTTTCATTGAATTTTCATTGCTTCGCTTCACAATTCGATGTCTTTGGCTTATGGGGCATACGGCTGATTTTCGCAAGGCATCATACAACAAAATTTCTTCTGCTTTGGTTAGCACAATTTTACTCCCAATTGACTAAAAATCGTGTTTGCTTATAAAATATCATACTTGAGAATCAACAATAATTTCTCCTTCAGTTTTTTTTTTTCTTTTCTCTTTTAACCAAATTTAATTATTTGTTTTAAGATTATTATTAGGCAATATTTTGAAAAAAAAAATATATATAGGGACTTTAGGCGGACTGGGCTCGAACCGGGGCCTCGAGGATAGTGGTGAGGCATTACATTAAACAACTCGACCACCCAACCCACGGCAAGTAGAGTTCAACAAATGCAACATTAACTCAAGGTAAAGAACTAAGGCGACAGCGAAGTGTCACACCGGCCCGGTAAACTACACACACATACCAACTTCTTTTCAAAAGCCAATATGAAGACCAAACTAAGAGAAGAAATACAAGTTCACTAACAGTAAGGTTAAAAAACACATCGGGTAAAGTAAAGTTAATCTAATTTATTTTCTCTTAATGAACAAAAAGAAGCACCAAAGTTGTTATTGAAAGATTGACGTCTTTTAAAAAGTTGACCTCAACCTTTCAATGGGGGGCAGTATGTTGAAGCTCGAACTCTCACTACGAGGTGTCAAGGTTTGTCACTTGATTCTTCTCAGACTTATACTGAAAAGAAACAGGTCAAAAGAACCACAAAGGATCCCAATTTAAATTATTAGAAGTCATGACACGTACCTAATAAAAGATAATTTTCCCAGCTCAAACTACCATTAGCCATCTGCGACAACAACACAAACATTAAATAAACGTCAGATGTCATGTTCCCCACTCAAGAAATCAAGGAGTCGGCAATGCAGTAATACCGCAGAGCAGCCAACATCAAAGTGTGACAGAATCCACACTTCTAAATGAAGACTCGTTCCACATCATTTAATGGAATCAACACAAAAATATATTTTATTTAAGAACATAATAATTTAGACTAAAAAACATAAACCTTTCCTGTACTTGAAAATAATTTAGGAATGGCCATATTATATATGTATATACATGTGGTATAATATTTCGCATCGTTATGTAATCATACGTTGTACTTGCTAAGCACAGCTGCTAGGGTCAATGTACTCGTCTAACCCACGCAAAGCCGTTTAGGTCAACGGACTTTTCTGTTGCTACCTATGCACAGCTGCTAAGGTCAATGTACTTTGCTTGCTGTGCGCAAGGTAAAATAATTTGTTGGTGCCGTGCGCAATTCAAAGGCAATATATAGAAATAGTCCTAGTGAACCCATAAAGGACTATCAACTAACAACGGTAACGTTTGGCACTACTCCAGCTCCTTATCTCGCTATCAAAACACTTCATCAGCTTGCACAGGATGAAGCTGAGAAGTATCCAATTACTACTAAAATTGTTACTCGCGACTTCTACGTAGACGATTTAATTACAGGTGCAGAATCTATCGATGAAGCTGTCAAGATACAAACGCAGCTCGTTAGTCTATTATCTTTAGCTGGGTTTAATCTAAGGAAATGGGTTAGCAACTCCTCGGATCTTCTAGCAGACATTCCAGAGGAGCAAAGGGAATTACAACTTCCCTTACGGTTTGCAAGTGATGAGTCAGTAAAAACTCTTGGTATCCACTGGTATCCAGGAGCTGATTACTTTATCTTGCAATTTCGACAAATCGCAGACCGTCTATCTACTAAACGATCTGTTTTATCAGAAATTGCTACATTGTTTTATCCACTAGGCTGGATCTCACCAATAGTAATCACTGCAAAGGTTCCGATGCAAACTTTGTGGCTTTCTGGATGTTCGTGGGATGATCCGATTCCTGCACCCATTGACACCCAATGGCGGCATTTTAAGGCAGAGTTGTATCATATCAGCCAGCTTAAAATCCCACGCTGGCTACATACGACAAACAATTTAACAAATTGTCAGATACACGGATTCTCAGATGCCTCCAATCAAGCTTATTCTGCTGCTGTGTATATCAAGGTTGTTGACGTCGAAGGAAAAATCCATATCAATTTGCTAATGACAAAATCAAAAGTAGCTCCTGTGAAACCTGTATCACTTCCTCGGCTGGAGTTATGTGGAGCAGTTTTATTAACTCGTCTTATAAATCGAGTAAAGATAGACTTGGAACTTAATCGAGTCCCCATCTATGCATGGACAGACTCTTCTATAGTCTTATCTTGGATACACAATCATCCAAACAAATATAAGACTTATGTAGCGAATAGGGTTTCTGAAATCCAGGAACAACTAGATATCAAAGCCTGGCGTCACGTGCGTTCCGCAGATAATCCCGCAGATTGCAACTGCAGAGGAATCAAACCTGCGAATCTAATCAATCTTGAACTCTGGTGGCACGGACCCAGTTGGCTTCAGCAGCCCGAGGAACATTGGCCTAAGTCAAAACCCTCAGCTAACATGCAGATAGATTCTGAACAAAAGCGCGTGACACATACTGCTGTAGCCCAAACAATGATAAACGAATTATTTGATAAATATTCTTCTTTCATAAAATTAAATCGTGTCACAGCATATTGCCTCAGATTTTTGAACAATATCCGAGCAAGCCAAAATCTGACAAAAGGTTTAATTAAACAAACCGAACAGCTTTCCCCAACAGAGCTGCTGGAAGCAAAATATCTGTTAATAAAATTAGCGCAAGGCATTACTTACGATACCGAGATAAGACAATTAAAAGCAGGATTATCGCTTCCAGCTAAAAGCAATTTAATAACCCTTAATCCATTTCTTGACAATAACAAGTTATTGCGGGTAGGAGGTCGCTTACAAAACGCTCATATCCCATATGATCAACAACATCCGATCATTCTACCAAAAGCAAGTAAATTAACAAACCTAATTATAGATCATATTCATCTAAAAACTTTGCATGGTGGTGTACAGCTTGTATTAAATACTCTAAGACACGAATATTGGGTTTTACAAGGACGACGAACAGTAAAAAACATCCTACATAGATGCATTCCCTGCTTCAAGCAAGCTGCCCGAACTAGGACTCAAATAATGGGAAATTTGCCAACTCCAAGAGTGAATATCTCAAGACCATTTCAACAAACAGGTGTCGATTATGCCGGTCCTATTAATTTAAAAATGTCAAAGCACAGGGGCAATCGATATTACAAAGGCTATATATGTATCTTCGTCTGTATGGCCACGAAAGCTATCCATATTGAGCCAGTTTCTGACTTATCTACAGCTAGTTTCATCGCAGCTTTCAAAAGGTTTTCTAGTCGCCGAGGTTTGTGCACTGATATTTATTCTGACTGCGGAACCAATTTTGTTGGTGCCGACAAGGTTTTCCAGAAAGAATTCAAATCTGCACTCAAAAACGCAAGCAACGAAATTGCTGAAAAAATTGCGCACGACGGCATTCACTGGCACTTCAATCCACCTTCGGCTCCACATTTTGGAGGCCTGTGGGAAGCTGGAGTGAAATCTATTAAATTTCATTTAAAACGAGTCTTAGAAAACGCCCTTCTAACTTTTGAGGAATTTGCAACAGTCCTGGCACAAATCGAGGCCTGTTTAAACTCGCGACCTTTGTGTCCCATGACTGAAGATAAAGATGACCTCAATGCATTAACTCCAGGACATTTTTTGATAGGAAAATCTTTAATCGCACCACCAGAGCCTGTGATGCCCATTAGAATATCGTCAGTTACTAGATTGAATCATGTACAACTCCTGAAGCAACACTTTTGGAACAAATGGTCAACCGATTACCTGAATTCATTGCAAAATAGGCCTAAATGGTAACAACCAACATTAAATCCTTCTGTCGGAGATTTAGTTCTGATTAAAGAAACAAATTTACCTGCATGTCATTGGATATTAGGAAGAATACTAGAAGTGCATAAAGGACATGATAACTACGTGAGGGTAGTTACAATAAAAACCAGCAAGGGCATCTTAAAAAGACCTATTACGAAAGTATGTCTCTTTCCAAAATCTGCAGAAAGCCCAAATCTGTAACGATAAGGGCATCTGTCTTAAAAAAAAAAACAAAAACAAATCATTTTTAACATATGTACCTACATATAGGTACACAACAGCAAGCCTGCATACAAAATAAAATCTGTTTTTTTTTTTTTTTTAATCTCAAATGCATACAATTCTTTCGGGAGAAAATTCTATCAAGTGGTAAATTCTGCAGAACCGGCCGTTAACATACCCACAAAGTTGCACCTCTACCAAATTCAAAAACAACAACCGCTAATTTGAACAAATTTGAAAATTTATCAAATATAGCCCGCATCGATTTGCATAAAACTCCTAAGAAGTCCGTTAGCCCTGCCTATAAATTTGAATCAGCATTCAAAATTACATCAGTTTTATTTCAAGATGCAATCACCCGAACGCGATTTGTCGAGTGCATCATCGCGGCCGTCAACGCCTGGAAAAAGCATTGAAGGGTTTCTTCGGGAGCTGGATAAGCTGAGATTGGGTGAATTCCCATGTCCAGAAGTGATCTGCATAGAAGATTCACCTCCACCGTCTCCAATTCCAAAGAGGAAAAAGGTAGCCAATACAGCATCCACGCCGAGGCAGGCAGAGCCAGCTACAGCTTTAACGGAACAGCGGACACAATCGTCTACGTCTGCTGTTACCATACAGCAGCCACAGCCGTCCACTTCTGCTAAAATCCAGCAACAGCCATGTACAGCGGAGCGACTGCTACAGGCAGCTAGCTACATAGTTGAGCAGCAGCCTCCGCCAACTACATCTGCTGCTGTAACAACACAGTCGGCGACATCACTCAACGCTTCTGGGTTCCAGCAGGTGAGATTGATGACTTCATCGCAGCCTGCATCAGAATCACGACCCAAAATATTACAAGATATTGTGCTTCTTCCCGCAGCACACGCAGACAACGATCTGCATGTGCTCGTGGTCGATAACAACCGGCAAGATGTATGTGAGACGATCACGGTATCATATGCAGCGTTGCAAAAATCGAAGAAACGGAGGCAGCGCTTTACGACACGTGACGGCATAAGGATCAAAATAAAATTATTGGCAGATGGAAAAATAAAGGTTATAAAATAAATAACTAAACTAGAAACATTGGACTGTCTTTTACTTCCTTTCCCGTTCCACATTGCTCTCTTTCATTGAATTTTCATTGCTTCGCTTCACAATTCGATGTCTTTGGCTTATGGGGCATACGGCTGATTTTCGCAAGGCATCATACAACAAAATTTCTTCTGCTTTGGTTAGCACAATTTTACTCCCAATTGACTAAAAATCGTGTTTGCTTATAAAATATCATACTTGAGAATCAACAATAATTTCTCCTTCAGTTTTTTTTTTTTTTTTCTTTTCTCTTTTAACCAAATTTAATTATTTGTTTTAAGATTATTATTAGGCAATATTTTGAAAAAAAAAATATATAGCGACTTTAGGCGGACTGGGCTCGAACCGGGGCCTCGAGGATAGTGGTGAGGCATTACATTAAACAACTCGACCACCCAACCCACGGCAAGTAGAGTTCAACAAATGCAACATTAACTCAAGGTAAAGAACTAAGGCGACAGCGAAGTGTCACACCGGCCCGGTAAACTACACACACATACCAACTTCTTTTCAAAAGCCAATATGAAGACCAAACTAAGAGAAGAAATACAAGTTCACTAACAGTAAGGTTAAAAAACACATCGGGTAAAGTAAAGTTAATCTAATTTATTTTCTCTTAACGAACAAAAAGAAGCACCAAAGTTGTTATTGAAAGATTGACGTCTTTTAAAAAGTTGACCTCAACCTTTCAATGGGGGGCAGTATGTTGAAGCTCGAACTCTCACTACGAGGTGTCAAGGTTTGTCACTTGATTCTTCTCAGACTTATACTGAAAAGAAACAGGTCAAAAGAACCACAAAGGATCCCAATTTAAATTATTAGAAGTCATGACACGTACCTAATAAAAGATAATTTTCCCAGCTCAAACTACCATTAGCCATCTGCGACAACAACACAAACATTAAATAAACGTCAGATGTCATGTTCCCCACTCAAGAAATCAAGGAGTCGGCAATGCAGTAATACCGCAGAGCAGCCAACATCAAAGTGCGACAGAATCCACACTTCTAAATGAAGACTCGTTCCACATCATTTAATGGAATCAACACAAAAATATATTTTATTTAAGAACATAATAATTTAGACTAAAAAACATAAACCTTTCCTGTACTTGAAAATAATTTAGGAATGGCCATATTATATATGTATATACATGTGGTATAATATTTCGCATCGTTATGTAATCATACGTTGTACTTGCTAAGCACAGCTGCTAGGGTCAATGTACTCGTCTAACCCACGCAAAGCCGTTTAGGTCAACGGACTTTTCTGTTGCTACCTATTCACAGCTGCTAAGGTCAATGTACTTTGCTTGCTGTGCGCAAGGTAAAATATTGTTGGTGCCGTGCGCAATTCAAAGGCAATATATAGAAATAGTCCTAGTGAACCCATAAAGGACTATCAACTAACAACGGTAACGTTTGGCACTACTCCAGCTCCTTATCTCGCTATCAAAACACTTCATCAGCTTGCACAGGATGAAGCTGAGAAGTATCCAATTACTACTAAAATTGTTACTCGCGACTTCTACGTAGACGATTTAATTACAGGTGCAGAATCTATCGATGAAGCTGTCAAGATACAAACGCAGCTCGTTAGTCTATTATCTTTAGCTGGGTTTAATCTAAGGAAATGGGTTAGCAACTCCTCGGATCTTCTAGCAGACATTCCAGAGGAGCAAAGGGAATTACAACTTCCCTTACGGTTTGCAAGTGATGAGTCAGTAAAAACTCTTGGTATCCACTGGTATCCAGGAGCTGATTACTTTATCTTGCAATTTCGACAAATCGCAGACCGTCTATCTACTAAACGATCTGTTTTATCAGAAATTGCTACATTGTTTTATCCACTAGGCTGGATCTCACCAATAGTAATCACTGCAAAGGTTCCGATGCAAACTTTGTGGCTTTCTGGATGTTCGTGGGATGATCCGATTCCTGCACCCATGGACACCCAATGGCGGCATTTTAAGGCAGAGTTGTATCATATCAGCCAGCTTAAAATCCCACGCTGGCTACATACGACAAACAATTTAACAAATTGTCAGATACACGGATTCTCAGATGCCTCCAATCAAGCTTATTCTGCTGCTGTGTATATCAAGGTTGTTGACGTCGAAGGAAAAATCCATATCAATTTGCTAATGGCAAAATCAAAAGTAGCTCCTGTGAAACCTGTATCACTTCCTCGGCTGGAGTTATGTGGAGCAGTTTTATTAACTCGTCTTATAAATCGAGTAAAGATAGACTTGGAACTTAATCGAGTCCCCATCTATGCATGGACAGACTCTTCTATAGTCTTATCTTGGATACACAATCATCCAAACAAATATAAGACTTATGTAGCGAATAGGGTTTCTGAAATCCAGGAACAACTAGATATCAAAGCCTGGCGTCACGTGCGTTCCGCAGATAATCCCGCAGATTGCAACTGCAGAGGAATCAAACCTGCGAATCTAATCAATCTTGAACTCTGGTGGCACGGACCCAGTTGGCTTCAGCAGCCCGAGGAGCATTGGCCTAAGTCAAAACCCTCAGCTAACATGCAGATAGATTCTGAACAAAAGCGCGTGACACATACTGCTGTAGCCCAAACAATGATAAACGAATTATTTGATAAATATTCTTCTTTCATAAAATTAAATCGTGTCACAGCATATTGCCTCAGATTTTTGAACAATATCCGAGCAAGCCAAAATCTGACAAAAGGTTTAATTAAACAAACCGAACAGCTTTCCCCAACAGAGCTGCTGGAAGCAAAATATCTGTTAATAAAATTAGCGCAAGGCATTACTTACGATACCGAGATAAGACAATTAAAAGCAGGATTATCGCTTCCAGCTAAAAGCAATTTGATAACCCTTAATCCATTTCTTGACAATAACAAGTTATTGCGGGTAGGAGGTCGCTTACAAAACGCTCATATCCCATATGATCAACAACATCCGATCATTCTACCAAAAGCAAGTAAATTAACAAACCTAATTATAGATCATATTCATCTAAAAACTTTGCATGGTGGTGTACAGCTTGTATTAAATACTCTAAGACACGAATATTGGGTTTTACAAGGACGACGAACAGTAAAAAACATCCTACATAGATGCATTCCCTGCTTCAAGCAAGCTGCCCGAACTAGGACTCAAATAATGGGAAATTTGCCAACTCCAAGAGTGAATATCTCAAGACCATTTCAACAAACAGGTGTCGATTATGCCGGTCCTATTAATTTAAAAATGTCAAAGCACAGGGGCAATCGATATTACAAAGGCTATATATGTATCTTCGTCTGTATGGCCACGAAAGCTATCCATATTGAGCCAGTTTCTGACTTATCTACAGCTAGTTTCATCGCAGCTTTCAAAAGGTTTTCTAGTCGCCGAGGTTTGTGCACTGATATTTATTCTGACTGCGGAACCAATTTTGTTGGTGCCGACAAGGTTTTCCAGAAAGAATTCAAATCTGCACTCAAAAACGCAAGCAACGAAATTGCTGAAAAAATTGCGCACGACGGCATTCACTGGCACTTCAATCCACCTTCGGCTCCACATTTTGGAGGCCTGTGGGAAGCTGGAGTGAAATCTATTAAATTTCATTTAAAACGAGTCTTAGGAAACGCCCTTCTAACTTTTGAGGAATTTGCAACAGTCCTGGCACAAATCGAGGCCTGTTTAAACTCGCGACCTTTGTGTCCCATGACTGAAGATAAAGATGACCTCAATGCATTAACTCCAGGACATTTTTTGATAGGAAAATCTTTAATCGCACCACCAGAGCCTGTGATGCCCATTAGAATATCGTCAGTTACTAGATTGAATCATGTACAACTCCTGAAGCAACACTTTTGGAACAAATGGTCAACCGATTACCTGAATTCATTGCAAAATAGGCCTAAATGGTAACAACCAACATTAAATCCTTCTGTCGGAGATTTAGTTCTGATTAAAGAAACAAATTTACCTGCATGTCATTGGATATTAGGAAGAATACTAGAAGTGCATAAAGGACATGATAACTACGTGAGGGTAGTTACAATAAAAACCAGCAAGGGCATCTTAAAAAGACCTATTACGAAAGTATGTCTCTTTCCAAAATCTGCAGAAAGCCCAAATCTGTAACGATAAGGGCATCTGTCTTAAAAAAAAAAACAAAAACAAATCATTTTTAACATATGTACCTACATATAGGTACACAACAGCAAGCCTGCATACAAAATAAAATCTGTTTTTTTTTTTTTTTAATCTCAAATGCATACAATTCTTTCGGGAGAAAATTCTATCAAGTGGTAAATTCTGCAGAACCGGCCGTTAACATACCCACAAAGTTGCACCTCTACCAAATTCAAAAACAACAACCGCTAATTTGAACAAATTTGAAAATTTATCAAATATAGCCCGCATCGATTTGCATAAAACTCCTAAGAAGTCCGTTAGCCCTGCCTATAAATTTGAATCAGCATTCAAAATTACATCAGTTTTATTTCAAGATGCAATCACCCGAACGCGATTTGTCGAGTGCATCATCGCGGCCGTCAACGCCTGGAAAAAGCATTGAAGGGTTTCTTCGGGAGCTGGATAAGCTGAGATTGGGTGAATTCCCATGTCCAGAAGTGATCTGCATAGAAGATTCACCTCCACCGTCTCCAATTCCAAAGAGGAAAAAGGTAGCCAATACAGCATCCACGCCGAGGCAGGCAGAGCCAGCTACAGCTTTA
Source organism: Dioctria rufipes (assembly GCA_963924295.1). NCBI lineage: Eukaryota > Metazoa > Arthropoda > Insecta > Diptera > Asilidae > Dioctria > Dioctria rufipes. The sequence continues at coordinate 137,183,629 of OZ002744.1, forward strand.
ACGGAACAGCGGACACAATCGTCTACGTCTGCTGTTACCATACAGCAGCCACAGCCGTCCACTTCTGCTAAAATCCAGCAACAGCCATGTACAGCGGAGCGACTGCTACAGGCAGCTAGCTACATAGTTGAGCAGCAGCCTCCGCCAACTACATCTGCTGCTGTAACAACACAGTCGGCGACATCACTCAACGCTTCTGGGTTCCAGCAGGTGAGATTGATGACTTCATCGCAGCCTGCATCAGAATCACGACCCAAAATATTACAAGATATTGTGCTTCTTCCCGCAGCACACGCAGACAACGATCTACAGGTGCTCGTGGTCGATAACAACCGGCAAGATGTATGTGAGACGATCACGGTATCATATGCAGCGTTGCAAAAATCGAAGAAACGGAGGCAGCGCTTTACGACACGTGACGGCATTAGGATCAAAATAAAATTATTGGCAGATGGAAAAATAAAGGTTATAAAATAAATAACTAAACTAGAAACATTGGACTGTCTTTTACTTCCTTTCCCGTTCCACATTGCTCTCTTTCATTGAATTTTCATTGCTTCGCTTCACAATTCGATGTCTTTGGCTTATGGGGCATACGGCTGATTTTCGCAAGGCATCATACAACAAAATTTCTTCTGCTTTGGTTAGCACAATTTTACTCCCAATTGACTAAAAATCGTGTTTGCTTATAAAATATCATACTTGAGAATCAACAATAATTTCTCCTTCAGTTTTTTTTTTTTTTTTTCTTTTCTCTTTTAACCAAATTTAATTATTTGTTTTAAGATTATTATTAGGCAATATTTTGAAAAAAAAAAAATATATATAGCGACTTTAGGCGGACTGGGCTCGAACCGGGGCCTCGAGGATAGTGGTGAGGCATTACATTAAACAACTCGACCACCCAACCCACGGCAAGTAGAGTTCAACAAATGCAACATTAACTCAAGGTAAAGAACTAAGGCGACAGCGAAGTGTCACACCGGCCCGGTAAACTACACACACATACCAACTTCTTTTCAAAAGCCAATATGAAGACCAAACTAAGAGAAGAAATACAAGTTCACTAACAGTAAGGTTAAAAAACACATCGGGTAAAGTAAAGTTAATCTAATTTATTTTCTCTTAACGAACAAAAAGAAGCACCAAAGTTGTTATTGAAAGATTGACGTCTTTTAAAAAGTTGACCTCAACCTTTCAATGGGGGGCAGTATGTTGAAGCTCGAACTCTCACTACGAGGTGTCAAGGTTTGTCACTTGATTCTTCTCAGACTTATACTGAAAAGAAACAGGTCAAAAGAACCACAAAGGATCCCAATTTAAATTATTAGAAGTCATGACACGTACCTAATAAAAGATAATTTTCCCAGCTCAAACTACCATTAGCCATCTGCGACAACAACACAAACATTAAATAAACGTCAGATGTCATGTTCCCCACTCAAGAAATCAAGGAGTCGGCAATGCAGTAATACCGCAGAGCAGCCAACATCAAAGTGCGACAGAATCCACACTTCTAAATGAAGACTCGTTCCACATCATTTAATGGAATCAACACAAAAATATATTTTATTTAAGAACATAATAATTTAGACTAAAAAACATAAACCTTTCCTGTACTTGAAAATAATTTAGGAATGGCCATATTATATATGTATATACATGTGGTATAATATTTCGCATCGTTATGTAATCATACGTTGTACTTGCTAAGCACAGCTGCTAGGGTCAATGTACTCGTCTAACCCACGCAAAGCCGTTTAGGTCAACGGACTTTTCTGTTGCTACCTATGCACAGCTGCTAAGGTCAATGTACTTTGCTTGCTGTGCGCAAGGTAAAATAATTTGTTGGTGCCGTGCGCAATTCAAAGGCAATATATAGAAATAGTCCTAGTGAACCCATAAAGGACTATCAACTAACAACGGTAACGTTTGGCACTACTCCAGCTCCTTATCTCGCTATCAAAACACTTCATCAGCTTGCACAGGATGAAGCTGAGAAGTATCCAATTACTACTAAAATTGTTACTCGCGACTTCTACGTAGACGATTTAATTACAGGTGCAGAATCTATCGATGAAGCTGTCAAGATACAAACGCAGCTCGTTAGTCTATTATCTTTAGCTGGGTTTAATCTAAGGAAATGGGTTAGCAACTCCTCGGATCTTCTAGCAGACATTCCAGAGGAGCAAAGGGAATTACAACTTCCCTTACGGTTTGCAAGTGATGAGTCAGTAAAAACTCTTGGTATCCACTGGTATCCAGGAGCTGATTACTTTATCTTGCAATTTCGACAAATCGCAGACCGTCTATCTACTAAACGATCTGTTTTATCAGAAATTGCTACATTGTTTTATCCACTAGGCTGGATCTCACCAATAGTAATCACTGCAAAGGTTCCGATGCAAACTTTGTGGCTTTCTGGATGTTCGTGGGATGATCCGATTCCTGCACCCATTGACACCCAATGGCGGCATTTTAAGGCAGAGTTGTATCATATCAGCCAGCTTAAAATCCCACGCTGGCTACATACGACAAACAATTTAACAAATTGTCAGATACACGGATTCTCAGATGCCTCCAATCAAGCTTATTCTGCTGCTGTGTATATCAAGGTTGTTGACGTCGAAGGAAAAATCCATATCAATTTGCTAATGGCAAAATCAAAAGTAGCTCCTGTGAAACCTGTATCACTTCCTCGGCTGGAGTTATGTGGAGCAGTTTTATTAACTCGTCTTATAAATCGAGTAAAGATAGACTTGGAACTTAATCGAGTCCCCATCTATGCATGGACAGACTCTTCTATAGTCTTATCTTGGATACACAATCATCCAAACAAATATAAGACTTATGTAGCGAATAGGGTTTCTGAAATCCAGGAACAACTAGATATAACTGCAGAGGAATCAAACCTGCGAATCTAATCAATCTTGAACTCTGGTGGCACGGACCCAGTTGGCTTCAGCAGCCCGAGGAACATTGGCCTAAGTCAAAACTAACATGCAGATAGATTCTGAACAAAAGCGCGTGACACATACTGCTGTAGCCCAAACAATGATAAACGAATTATTTGATAAATATTCTTCTTTCATAAAATTAAATCGTGTCACAGCATATTGCCTCAGATTTTTGAACAATATCCGAGCAAGCCAAAATCTGACAAAAGGTTTAATTAAACAAACCGAACAGCTTTCCCCAACAGAGCTGCTGGAAGCAAAATATCTGTTAATAAAATTAGCGCAAGGCATTACTTACGATACCGAGATAAGACAATTAAAAGCAGGATTATCGCTTCCAGCTAAAAGCAATTTGATAACCCTTAATCCATTTCTTGACAATAACAAGTTATTGCGGGTAGGAGGTCGCTTACAAAACGCTCATATCCCATATGATCAACAACATCCGATCATTCTACCAAAAGCAAGTAAATTAACAAACCTAATTATAGATCATATTCATCTAAAAACTTTGCATGGTGGTGTACAGCTTGTATTAAATACTCTAAGACACGAATATTGGGTTTTACAAGGACGACGAACAGTAAAAAACATCCTACATAGATGCATTCCCTGCTTCAAGCAAGCTGCCCGAACTAGGACTCAAATAATGGGAAATTTGCCAACTCCAAGAGTGAATATCTCAAGACCATTTCAACAAACAGGTGTCGATTATGCCGGTCCTATTAATTTAAAAATGTCAAAGCACAGGGGCAATCGATATTACAAAGGCTATATATGTATCTTCGTCTGTATGGCCACGAAAGCTATCCATATTGAGCCAGTTTCTGACTTATCTACAGCTAGTTTCATCGCAGCTTTCAAAAGGTTTTCTAGTCGCCGAGGTTTGTGCACTGATATTTATTCTGACTGCGGAACCAATTTTGTTGGTGCCGACAAGGTTTTCCAGAAAGAATTCAAATCTGCACTCAAAAACGCAAGCAACGAAATTGCTGAAAAAATTGCGCACGACGGCATTCACTGGCACTTCAATCCACCTTCGGCTCCACATTTTGGAGGCCTGTGGGAAGCTGGAGTGAAATCTATTAAATTTCATTTAAAACGAGTCTTAGGAAACGCCCTTCTAACTTTTGAGGAATTTGCAACAGTCCTGGCACAAATCGAGGCCTGTTTAAACTCGCGACCTTTGTGTCCCATGACTGAAGATAAAGATGACCTCAATGCATTAACTCCAGGACATTTTTTGATAGGAAAATCTTTAATCGCACCACCAGAGCCTGTGATGCCCATTAGAATATCGTCAGTTACTAGATTGAATCATGTACAACTCCTGAAGCAACACTTTTGGAACAAATAGTCAACCGATTACCTGAATTCATTGCAAAATAGGCCTAAATGGTAACAACCAACATTAAATCCTTCTGTCGGAGATTTAGTTCTGATTAAAGAAACAAATTTACCTGCATGTCATTGGATATTAGGAAGAATACTAGAAGTGCATAAAGGACATGATAACTACGTGAGGGTAGTTACAATAAAAACCAGCAAGGGCATCTTAAAAAGACCTATTACGAAAGTATGTCTCTTTCCAAAATCTGCAGAAAGCCCAAATCTGTAACGATAAGGGCATCTGTCTTAAAAAAAAAAACAAAAACAAATCATTTTTAACATATGTACCTACATATAGGTACACAACAGCAAGCCTGCATACAAAATAAAATCTGTTTTTTTTTTTTTTTTTTAATCTCAAATGCATACAATTCTTTCGGGAGAAAATTCTATCAAGTGGTAAATTCTGCAGAACCGGCCGTTAACATACCCACAAAGTTGCACCTCTACCAAATTCAAAAACAACAACCGCTAATTTGAACAAATTTGAAAATTTATCAAATATAGCCCGCATCGATTTGCATAAAACTCCTAAGAAGTCCGTTAGCCCTGCCTATAAATTTGAATCAGCATTCAAAATTACATCAGTTTTATTTCAAGATGCAATCACCCGAACGCGATTTGTCGAGTGCATCATCGCGGCCGTCAACGCCTGGAAAAAGCATTGAAGGGTTTCTTCGGGAGCTGGATAAGCTGAGATTGGGTGAATTCCCATGTCCAGAAGTGATCTGCATAGAAGATTCACCTCCACCGTCTCCAATTCCAAAGAGGAAAAAGGTAGCCAATACAGCATCCACGCCGAGGCAGGCAGAGCCAGCTACAGCTTTAACGGAACAGCGGACACAATCGTCTACGTCTGCTGTTACCATACAGCAGCCACAGCCGTCCACTTCTGCTAAAATCCAGCAACAGCCATGTACAGCGGAGCGACTGCTACAGGCAGCTAGCTACATAGTTGAGCAGCAGCCTCCGCCAACTACATCTGCTGCTGTAACAACACAGTCGGCGACATCACTCAACGCTTCTGGGTTCCAGCAGGTGAGATTGATGACTTCATCGCAGCCTGCATCAGAATCACGACCCAAAATATTACAAGATATTGTGCTTCTTCCCGCAGCACACGCAGACAACGATCTACAGGTGCTCGTGGTCGATAACAACCGGCAAGATGTATGTGAGACGATCACGGTATCATATGCAGCGTTGCAAAAATCGAAGAAACGGAGGCAGCGCTTTACGACACGTGACGGCATTAGGATCAAAATAAAATTATTGGCAGATGGAAAAATAAAGGTTATAAAATAAATAACTAAACTAGAAACATTGGACTGTCTTTTACTTCCTTTCCCGTTCCACATTGCTCTCTTTCATTGAATTTTCATTGCTTCGCTTCACAATTCGATGTCTTTGGCTTATGGGGCATACGGCTGATTTTCGCAAGGCATCATACAACAAAATTTCTTCTGCTTTGGTTAGCACAATTTTACTCCCAATTGACTAAAAATCGTGTTTGCTTATAAAATATCATACTTGAGAATCAACAATAATTTCTCCTTCAGTTTTTTTTTTTTTTTTTCTTTTCTCTTTTAACCAAATTTAATTATTTGTTTTAAGATTATTATTAGGCAATATTTTGAAAAAAAAAAAAAAAATATAGCGACTTTAGGCGGACTGGGCTCGAACCGGGGCCTCGAGGATAGTGGTGAGGCATTACATTAAACAACTCGACCACCCAACCCACGGCAAGTAGAGTTCAACAAATGCAACATTAACTCAAGGTAAAGAACTAAGGCGACAGCGAAGTGTCACACCGGCCCCGTAAACTACACACACATACCAACTTCTTTTCAAAAGCCAATATGAAGACCAAACTAAGAGAAGAAATACAAGTTCACTAACAGTAAGGTTAAAAAACACATCGGGTAAAGTAAAGTTAATCTAATTTATTTTCTCTTAACGAACAAAAAGAAGCACCAAAGTTGTTATTGAAAGATTGACGTCTTTTAAAAAGTTGACCTCAACCTTTCAATGGGGGGCAGTATGTTGAAGCTCGAACTCTCACTACGAGGTGTCAAGGTTTGTCACTTGATTCTTCTCAGACTTATACTGAAAAGAAACAGGTCAAAAGAACCACAAAGGATCCCAATTTAAATTATTAGAAGTCATGACACGTACCTAATAAAAGATAATTTTCCCAGCTCAAACTACCATTAGCCATCTGCGACAACAACACAAACATTAAATAAACGTCAGATGTCATGTTCCCCACTCAAGAAATCAAGGAGTCGGCAATGCAGTAATACCGCAGAGCAGCCAACATCAAAGTGCGACAGAATCCACACTTCTAAATGAAGACTCGTTCCACATCATTTAATGGAATCAACACAAAAATATATTTTATTTAAGAACATAATAATTTAGACTAAAAAACATAAACCTTTCCTGTACTTGAAAATAATTTAGGAATGGCCATATTATATATGTATATACATGTGGTATAATATTTCGCATCGTTATGTAATCATACGTTGTACTTGCTAAGCACAGCTGCTAGGGTCAATGTACTCGTCTAACCCACGCAAAGCCGTTTAGGTCAACGGACTTTTCTGTTGCTACCTATGCACAGCTGCTAAGGTCAATGTACTTTGCTTGCTGTGCGCAAGGTAAAATAATTTGTTGGTGCCGTGCGCAATTCAAAGGCAATATATAGAAATAGTCCTAGTGAACCCATAAAGGACTATCAACTAACAACGGTAACGTTTGGCACTACTCCAGCTCCTTATCTCGCTATCAAAACACTTCATCAGCTTGCACAGGATGAAGCTGAGAAGTATCCAATTACTACTAAAATTGTTACTCGCGACTTCTACGTAGACGATTTAATTACAGGTGCAGAATCTATCGATGAAGCTGTCAAGATACAAACGCAGCTCGTTAGTCTATTATCTTTAGCTGGGTTTAATCTAAGGAAATGGGTTAGCAACTCCTCGGATCTTCTAGCAGACATTCCAGAGGAGCAAAGGGAATTACAACTTCCCTTATGTGGAGCAGTTTTATTAACTCGTCTTATAAATCGAGTAAAGATAGACTTGGAACTTAATCGAGTCCCCATCTATGCATGGACAGACTCTTCTATAGTCTTATCTTGGATACACAATCATCCAAACAAATATAAGACTTATGTAGCGAATAGGGTTTCTGAAATCCAGGAACAACTAGATATCAAAGCCTGGCGTCACGTGCGTTCCGCAGATAATCCCGCAGATTGCAACTGCAGAGGAATCAAACCTGCGAATCTAATCAATCTTGAACTCTGGTGGCACGGACCCAGTTGGCTTCAGCAGCCCGAGGAACATTGGCCTAAGTCAAAACCCTCAGCTAAGATGCAGATAGATTCTGAACAAAAGCGCGTGACACATACTGCTGTAGCCCAAACAATGATAAACGAATTATTTGATAAATATTCTTCTTTCATAAAATTAAATCGTGTCACAGCATATTGCCTCAGATTTTTGAACAATATCCGAGCAAGCCAAAATCTGACAAAAGGTTTAATTAAACAAACTGAACAGCTTTCCCCAACAGAGCTGCTGGAAGCAAAATATCTGTTAATAAAATTAGCGCAAGGCATTACTTACGATACCGAGATAAGACAATTAAAAGCAGGATTATCGCTTCCAGCTAAAAGCAATTTGATAACCCTTAATCCATTTCTTGACAATAACAAGTTATTGCGGGTAGGAGGTCGCTTACAAAACGCTCATATCCCATATGATCAACAACATCCGATCATTCTACCAAAAGCAAGTAAATTAACAAACCTAATTATAGATCATATTCATCTAAAAACTTTGCATGGTGGTGTACAGCTTGTATTAAATACTCTAAGACACGAATATTGGGTTTTACAAGGACGACGAACAGTAAAAAACATCCTACATAGATGCATTCCCTGCTTCAAGCAAGCTGCCCGAACTAGGACTCAAATAATGGGAAATTTGCCAACTCCAAGAGTGAATATCTCAAGACCATTTCAACAAACAGGTGTCGATTATGCCGGTCCTATTAATTTAAAAATGTCAAAGCACAGGGGCAATCGATATTACAAAGGCTATATATGTATCTTCGTCTGTATGGCCACGAAAGCTATCCATATTGAGCCAGTTTCTGACTTATCTACAGCTAGTTTCATCGCAGCTTTCAAAAGGTTTTCTAGTCGCCGAGGTTTGTGCACTGATATTTATTCTGACTGCGGAACCAATTTTGTTGGTGCCGACAAGGTTTTCCAGAAAGAATTCAAATCTGCACTCAAAAACGCAAGCAACGAAATTGCTGAAAAAATTGCGCACGACGGCATTCACTGGCACTTCAATCCACCTTCGGCTCCACATTTTGGAGGCCTGTGGGAAGCTGGAGTGAAATCTATTAAATTTCATTTAAAACGAGTCTTAGGAAACGCCCTTCTAACTTTTGAGGAATTTGCAACAGTCCTGGCACAAATCGAGGCCTGTTTAAACTCGCGACCTTTGTGTCCCATGACTGAAGATAAAGATGACCTCAATGCATTAACTCCAGGACATTTTTTGATAGGAAAATCTTTAATCGCACCACCAGAGCCTGTGATGCCCATTAGAATATCGTCAGTTACTAGATTGAATCATGTACAACTCCTGAAGCAACACTTTTGGAACAAATGGTCAACCGATTACCTGAATTCATTGCAAAATAGGCCTAAATGGTAACAACCAACATTAAATCCTTCTGTCGGAGATTTAGTTCTGATTAAAGAAACAAATTTACCTGCATGTCATTGGATATTAGGAAGAATACTAGAAGTGCATAAAGGACATGATAACTACGTGAGGGTAGTTACAATAAAAACCAGCAAGGGCATCTTAAAAAGACCTATTACGAAAGTATGTCTCTTTCCAAAATCTGCAGAAAGCCCAAATCTGTAACGATAAGGGCATCTGTCTTAAAAAAAAAAACAAAAACAAATCATTTTTAACATATGTACCTACATATAGGTACACAACAGCAAGCCTGCATACAAAATAAAATCTGTTTTTTTTTTTTTTTAATCTCAAATGCATACAATTCTTTCGGGAGAAAATTCTATCAAGTGGTAAATTCTGCAGAACCGGCCGTTAACATACCCACCTCTACCAAATTCAAAAACAACAACCGCTAATTTGAACAAATTTGAAAATTTATCAAATATAGCCCGCATCGATTTGCATAAAACTCCTAAGAAGTCCGTTAGCCCTGCCTATAAATTTGAATCAGCATTCAAAATTACATCAGTTTTATTTCAAGATGCAATCACCCGAACGCGATTTGTCGAGTGCATCATCGCGGCCGTCAACGCCTGGAAAAAGCATTGAAGGGTTTCTTCGGGAGCTGGATAAGCTGAGATTGGGTGAATTCCCATGTCCAGAAGTGATCTGCATAGAAGATTCACCTCCACCGTCTCCAATTCCAAAGAGGAAAAAGGTAGCCAATACAGCATCCACGCCGAGGCAGGCAGAGCCAGCTACAGCTTTAACGGAACAGCGGACACAATCGTCTACGTCTGCTGTTACCATACAGCAGCCACAGCCGTCCACTTCTGCTAAAATCCAGCAACAGCCATGTACAGCGGAGCGACTGCTACAGGCAGCTAGCTACATAGTTGAGCAGCAGCCTCCGCCAACTACATCTGCTGCTGTAACAACACAGTCGGCGACATCACTCAGCGCTTCTGGGTTCCAGCAGGTGAGATTGATGACTTCATCGCAGCCTGCATCAGAATCACGACCCAAAATATTACAAGATTTTGTGCTTCTTCCCGCAGCACACGCAGACAACGATCTACAGGTGCTCGTGGTCGATAACAACCGGCAAGATGTATGTGAGACGATCACGGTATCATATGCAGCGTTGCAAAAATCGAAGAAACGGTGGCAGCGCTTTGTCGTGTCCCAATGCAATAACTCAATAAAAACCAACAATTAACCGGACAAAACTTTCTTTACTTAAAACACTCGAATTTCTTTGCACGTTATAAATCTTTATTTTACTAATTTCTTTTACTTAACTGACCTATCCTAATAATCTTTAAGTAGTCCGAACCGAAACTTGACACTCTAAAACAAAGTCGCGACTGAACGATAAAAGACACTCGCCAGACCAGTCATTGGTCTTTTATGCACCAATATTCGGAAGTAAACTTTACTAACAACGCGGATGTAAACAAACGACAACAACCTTGTCGTTTGTTCTACCGGTTGCAGTACCTGAGTTGCTTAGTAGTAAACAATCGCCTTGCATAATAATTACCATGCGAGGTTAATTATTATTGTAATCGTCGATTGCTCCACTAAGCGCTCATCGCAGCCAGCTGTTGGGCTAATCAGCAAAACAACCGACAGTTGCAGAACAATACCATGCGAGGTTATTGTTTAGCAATTGCTGATTATTTCGCTGTAACACCTTTGGCTGCTGGAAGAATCTTCCGTATGTTGGGCCATCACATCCCTCCCCCCTTGGAAAAACTAGTTTCCGCAGGGAACTAGATCTGGAGAGAGCAACAGTCTTAATTAACAATTGAGAATATTTTAATCCTCGTTCGGTTCAGATTCCTTTACATAATTATTTTCAAATTTTCTTACTTTCCTATTTTACATATTTCATTGACTTTAATTGGATTTTGTGATTTCTATTACATTTCAATTTTCTTGTTTTCCTTTTTTTTTATATTTCATCTCTTATATGTTCTTTTGTTTTCATTTAACTAATTAACGGCCGTAACAACAATAACTGCATACTTTCTTTTTAACTTTTCTTATTTCCATACCACAATTTTTATACAATATATTTCCTTATACCATTATCATCTAACATTTTTCCAATGGCTATTTTCTTTCCTTACTTTCTACATTATTTACCATTTTATAATTTCCCTTCTATAGCAGAACATTGACCAAAGCTTTCCTCCATTATCTATTATATATATGTAAATGTATCATATCTTTTTCATCAATTACACGCACTTGTAATTCTTAACATCTCTAATCATGAATTTTTACAACTTTTCTTTCTATTTGATACCTCTATTTTATTTACTTTTGTCTTGCCTACAGGTCTATAGAACGTACCTATTTACAATAATCGCTAACACTGCTGCATGCTATTGTGGCTACTCCAGCTATTCGATTAACTTTTCAACTATAGTGGACTCGTTTGGTTGTGGGGACTATTACCTTGATGCTAGTTGGGTCCTTTGTTCCATGTGCTGTTTTAATTGCTTTGCTCTGTGTTCCTAGTTGTCCTCAGAACAATCTGCAACGCCAATGTACAGTAGAAGCTCACGGGTGTTTGACTCATCTCAGGTAGACCGCGCTTATGCAACTATCAGCTTATGGGGCTATACTCTTCGGAAGCTGTAAAGGGTATTTCTAATATTTCAATTTACTGTTAAGCCTTTTGCTTATAACGCTCATTGGCTGCTGAACGTCTCTACATGCCTTTGTTTACTCTAATTGATCTTTGAATCTTTTTATTGTTTTTTTTTTTTTGTTTTTTTGTATTACTTCCATATGCATGATGGAGTTCTCCCAATTACATATATTACTGAGAGTCCACCCATACATAAAAAAGATACATTTGAAAGTTTTGTCACGTGCTTTCTAAAGCTGCATAGAATTCTGCATGATTCCTAGTTCTTATAACTGATTGGGCTATCTGTTTTAGATTGCCTTTATGTAACCTTCACTTTGGTCTTCAATCACATCTTTAACATACACATTGCCATGATCTTCGGTACTTGAACTTCTTGGAAACTCTCATATATCCCAGTGATTGTGTATGTGGGTTCCTGATGAGTAGACGATGCTTTATCGTGAAGTCTAATTTCTGATTCTTCCAGTGGCTTTCTTGTTTTTTAAGTTCATCAGCGCTTTCCTTCTTTTCATCAATCTTCACAGTTCGGACACTGTGTGCGTAGTTAGGACAATCGTCGGCAGATAATTTTTGTCATTTTCCCACCAACAGTATTATTCTGATGATCAACTTGCTCCACGTAAATTATGCAAAAATGTTTCTGGAACTGATATAGCCAATTCTGCTTCAGTCTTCTTGAGGTTGCTTCAACTTCTACCTATGGTTAGCGACTATTTTTAAATTCTATGCTTAAACGTAGGATTTCAATTACTAATTTATGTAATTATCTTTTTTTTTACATCCAAATGTTAACTTAGGTTATTTATGTTTCCTTATTTCCATTAATTTTTTATGAGTCTAAGCTTTAATCATTTGTTACATATTTTATACATTTACTCTTTCAAAGTAAGGAATATTGTTCTAACCTGTCTTATATCTTTTTTCAATGAGTTTATAAGATTTTTTTTTTATACGTAGGTAATATTTTTCCCATTTAACTTTTTTTTCTTATACATATTTACGACTTTTTTTTTATTTCTTCTCAAGTAATATTCCTATTTTTTTTTTTTTAAAACAGCCAAGGGCAATACTTAAATTTTCTACATTTTTCTTTTATTTAGAAATCTTCATCTTTGTCATATATTTCAATTCTTTTCTTTCCTTTTAGTTTTTTTTTTTGTTTTTGCAATCTTTATTTTTCTTACACTTTATTTCTTCAACTCTTTCTCTTTCTTTTTACTAGAGAACTTTTTTTTTTACTTTAAATTTCTAAGCCTCCTTTTTTTCTTTTTAAAATCTCTTATTATTTAACTTCTTATTCCTTTTTCTCTTCTTCCAATATCCTTTTTCTTTTGAATATCACTATTATCTGTTTTTTTAATTCTCATTATTTACGTATTTAAAACAACCTCTCTTTTTTTTCTTTTAAATCTCACAAAAAATTCTTTTAATAACATTTTCTTACCTTTTAATCTAAAAATTTACCTTACCGATTGGATCCACTGGGTTATCTTGGTACCGCATTTCCATCTCTTTCCGGCTAGAGACTGTCAAACTCCACTCATCAAATTTCTTCTGAAATTGGAGGGAATATGTTGGAAATCTCTTGGTTACGTCCCCCGATTCACGGGTCATAACCGTTACCTACCTCGTACAGCCCGATCAAATTTGGCGTAAGATTTATCCTATTAATCTTATTTTGGACCGGCGACGCTGCTATACCTGTATGATAACTATGTTTTGGCATCTTTAACTTACCCTTTTGCTTAAGCCCCTGTCCTTTCCCCAGTTGAGGATAGATATTGTTCCTACAGTTATAGCGCCATGCAGATCGTCTGTCAAATTTGTGAGGTTTCGTCTGTCCATGAAAAGAGGACTTTTTACGAAATAGGCTGTTGCATTGGCGATTCTTACGAATGCACGTTCATCCCCCAGCCTATTTCCACTGTACCCATAATACCTGTGAGGCCTCCTTCTTGAACCATTGGCTTCTTCATTTCTTACTTTATTAAGTTCCGCACTGTCGTAAGCTATGGTCCAAGTCTTCTCCCCTTGTTGTGGCTGAACTGGCTCATCCAATATGGGTGTACCTTTCTCCCCATCTCCTGAAGCTTCCTTTACATTACATGTTATATTCTTCTGGTTGCTTTCTGGATTACTGATACCTGGTCTGATGTTTTCTGCCACGTTCCTATGAGCCTCCTCTATTCTGGCTTGTAAAGGATTTCCTTGACTATACCAATGAAAAGAATTGGACCCCACTTGACCACTAGCTGTTACATTTCTAAAAACAGAACTTTCTTTCTGCGCTTCATTGGCATCTTGAATCCACAATTTCCTATTTACGCAATCAATAACAGCTTTGTCACTGAGGAAATCCATTCCAAGTATACCGTCGGCTGGAATTGAATCGGTATCACCAATGACGTTAAATTTGCAGGCCTGCTGACCGTTATCTATCAGTAACTTTGACTCACAAGTACCTATGGAGCTCCTAGCAAATCCGAACAGTCCTCCAATTCGTATTTTTTGTTGCGTATTTATGGTTGTATCTCTTTTTATTCTATTGAATTTAAGTAAACTACACGTGGACCCAGTGTCAATTAAAAGTCTAAACTTACCTTCTAAAGCTATGTTCGATGGCACTGTGATGATAAACTTACTCCTGGAATTCAATTTTTGCTTTTCCTTCTCTGCTAAATATTTCTTTACGCAGATATCCGTGTAATGGTCATACGTTCTGCAGAACTGGCAATAAAGCCCCTCCCTTCCTGAATGGAATTCATCTTTTATGCCAGCTGCACAGTTTGTTACTCTAACGTGATGAATTTGGCAATTGGCCACCTCGTGCCCATACTCCTGACATCCAGTACAGTAATGTGGCTGCTTTCTCCACTGGCATTCTTTAGCAAAGTGCCCTGGCTGTCCGCATTTGAAGCATTTGACCCATTTGACCGATTTAGGCTGCTGTGTTGCTCTGATCGGAGTTTCCCAGTTCATTGCTTGTCTTTGTACAGCTTGGAAATACTTCTGGGGTTGTTTCTGCTTCACATCACTCAAATTTTCGCTCTTCCACCTTTCCTGTGGTAATTCTGTGGTGTAATCCGGTATTTTTTTCCAGGAACTTGGTGCCATAGCTTGGAGCCTTTCCAAATCTTTTTCGAAGTACTGCGCTTCCTCTCGAACTTCTTCTAGTGCTCCAAACTTTCTTCCAGTAAGATATACCCGTGTGGCCTGACTGCCGACACCAGCTTTAAAAGTAGCTACCGCGTCGACCTCTAGTTCGGCTAACAGACCTCCATCCTTATTGGGGTATTTGGCTGATACCGCAGACTTAATCTGGTCCATCATATTCGCAAACTCTCTAACATCTTCACCTGGCCTCTGCCTACATGCTAACATTTCATTGCGTAACTCACTGAAAGATTTCCGTGGCATGTAGGCTGTCTTAATCGCCTGTTGCAAAGATGCGAAGTCCTTTGGCTCATGTGAACTTATTATGTAATAAGCGTCATCGGATAAGCGGTACTTTATGCATTTAATAAAAATGCTTTGCTCTGCTGGTTCCAGACGGTCGTGCAAGTCTTTGCTGCAACTAAGGAATCGAAATACTTCCTTTGCCAACTTCGGTGACCTTTCTCCTGAAAACATCGGCACATATTTAGAAACCAGGTCCATAATCTTCTCGTACGAATCTGCCATCTTGTACACAGTTGGTGATTTTCTATTTATTTTGATTCCTCTTGTTTTCTTACTGGTTTTCTTAATTATAGTTACTTCAAAATTTCACTATTAAATGAAATAACTTCTACCGTCTATACTTCATATACATGGAACCGCAAATTTTATACAACTTACTCTAGAAAAGATCTTTTGCACCACTCATATCTTTATTATAGGTGCTAGCAGAATACCAACACTCGTATCTAACGCTAAACATTCAAAACTCTAATATAATCACACACAATTACTCTGAATTCATCTATTAAGAATCTATTCAACACAATCGTGCTTTCTCATTATTTTTTTTTCTTATTCAGATGCACACGTCACACAATAAAAAAATACAATCACCATACTTTAACTAAAACTTTCTACCTACTTAACCGCGTGGAACCCAAACACATTTTCCAAATGCGCCTACCAAGATTATTCCCGTAAAATAAAACGAATCCAGTAAAGCAACTCTAAAAAAACGTGATAAATAAATGCGCGTACGATCAATGCCTAAACCGAAACTCGATATTGAAAAAATTTCTAATTCTAACATAGCTAGAACCCATGTATTACAATTCTCTTAAAAATATTCCACCTTACAACATTATTTTATTTTAACTTTAACACTTTTTATCTGCAAGAAAGAAGCATTATCCTAAACTCAATCAATCAATCAATTACTTTGAGCTGAAAACTAAATGGAGCAGCTAAAAAATAATGTTAAATAAATGGCGAAGCCAAATGAGGCTTTGCACCAATTTAATTAACGTACAACTTGTTGTTAAATAAATGGCGAAGCCAAATAAGGCTGTGCACCTATTTAATTAACGTACAACTTGTTTAAGCAAAAATGGAGCAGCTAAAAGCGTTAACTCCCAGAATAACAAAAATTAATTTCGAAAATCACAATACCTAAAAACCGATAAAAAAAAATTAATTATATTAAAAAACACCAAAAACAAAAATCACCATACCTTGCTTAAACTTTTACCGGCTGCGCCAAATGTCGTGTCCCAATGCAATCACTCAATAAAAACCAACAATTAACCGGACAAAACTTTCTTTACTTAAAACACTCGAATTTCTTTGCACGTTATAAATCTTTATTTTACTAATTTCTTTTACTTAACTGACCTATCCTAATAATCTTTAAGTAGTCCGAACCGAAACTTGACACTCTAAAACAAAGTCGCGACTGAACGATAAAAGACACTCGCCAGACCAGTCATTGGTCTTTTATGCACCAATATTCGGAAGTAAACTTTACTAACAACGCGGATGTAAACAAACGACAACAACCTTGTCGTTTGTTCTACCGGTTGCAGTACCTGAGTTGCTTAGTAGTAAACAATCGCCTTGCATAATAATTACCATGCGAGGTTAATTATTATTGTAATCGTCGATTGCTCCACTAAGCGCTCATCGCAGCCAGCTGTTGGGCTAATCAGCAAAACAACCGACAGTTGCAGAACAATACCATGCGAGGTTATTGTTTAGCAATTGCTGATTATTTCGCTGTAACACCTTTGGCTGCTGGAAGAATCTTCCGTATGTTGGGCCATCACAGCTTTACGACACGTGACGGCATAAGGATCAAAATAAAATTATTGGCAGATGGAAAAATAAAGGTTATAAAATAAATAACTAAACTAGAAACATTGGACTGTCTTTTATTTCCTTTGCCGTTCCACATTGCTCTCTTTCATTGAATTTTCATTGCTTCGCTTCACAATTCGACGTCTTTGGCTTATGGGGCATACGGCTGATTTTCGCAAGGCATCATACAACAAAATTTCTTCTGCTTTGGTTAGCACAATTTTACTCCCAATTGACTAAAAATCGTGTTTGCTTATAAAATATCATACTTGAGAATCAACAATAATTTCTCCTTCAGTTTTTTTTTTTTTTTCTCTTTTAACCAAATTTAATTATTTGTTTTAAGATTATTATTAGGCAATATTTTGAAGAAAAAAAAATATATAGCGACTTTAGGCGGACTGGGCTCGAACCGAGGCCTCGAGGATAGTGGTGAGGCATTACATTAAACAACTCGACCACCCAACCCACTGCAAGTAGAGTTCAACAAATGCAACATTAACTCAAGGTAAAGAACTAAGGCGACAGCGAAGTGTCACACCGGCCCGGTAAACTACACACACATACCAACTTCTTTTCAAAAGCCAATATGAAGACCAAACTAAGAGAAGAAATACAAGTTCACTAACAGTAAGGTTAAAAAACACATCGGGTAAAGTAAAGTTAATCTAATTTATTTTCTCTTAACGAACAAAAAGAAGCACCAAAGTTGTTATTGAAAGATTGACGTCTTTTAAAAAGTTGACCTCAACCTTTCAATGGGGGGCAGTATGTTGAAGCTCGAACTCTCACTACGAGGTGTCAAGGTTTGTCACTTGATTCTTCTCAGACTTATACTGAAAAGAAACAGGTCAAAAGAACCACAAAGGATCCCAATTTAAATTATTAGAAGTCATGACACGTACCTAATAAAAGATAATTTTCCCAGGTCAAACTACCATTAGCCATCTGCGACAACAACACAAACATTAAATAAACGTCAGATGTCATGTTCCCCACTCAAGAAATCAAGGAGTCGGCAATGCAGTAATACCGCAGAGCAGCCAACATCAAAGTGCGACAGAATCCACACTTCTAAATGAAGACTCGTTCCACATCATTTAATGGAATCAACACAAAAATATATTTTATTTAAGAACATAATAATTTAGACTAAAAAACATAAACCTTTCCTGTACTTGAAAATAATTTAGGAATGGCCATATTATATATGTATATACATGTGGTATAATATTTCGCATCGTTATGTAATCATACGTTGTACTTGCTAAGCACAGCTGCTAGGGTCAATGTACTCGTCTAACCCACGCAAAGCCGTTTAGGTCAACGGACTTTTCTGTTGCTACCTATGCACAGCTGCTAAGGTCAATGTACTTTGCTTGCTGTGCGCAAGGTAAAATAATTTGTTGGTGCCGTGCGCAATTCAAAGGCAATATATAGAAATAGTCCTAGTGAACCCATAAAGGACTATCAACTAACAACGGTAACGTTTGGCACTACTCCAGCTCCTTATCTCGCTATCAAAACACTTCATCAGCTTGCACAGGATGAAGCTGAGAAGTATCCAATTACTACTAAAATTGTTACTCGCGACTTCTACGTAGACGATTTAATTACAGGTGCAGAATCTATCGATGAAGCTGTCAAGATACAAACGCAGCTCGTTAGTCTATTATCTTTAGCTGGGTTTAATCTAAGGAAATGGGTTAGCAACTCCTCGGATCTTCTAGCAGACATTCCAGAGGAGCAAAGGGAATTACAACTTCCCTTACGGTTTGCAAGTGATGAGTCAGTAAAAACTCTTGGTATCCACTGGTATCCAGGAGCTGATTACTTTATCTTGCAATTTCGACAAATCGCAGACCGTCTATCTACTAAACGATCTGTTTTATCAGAAATTGCTACATTGTTTTATCCACTAGGCTGGATCTCACCAATAGTAATCACTGCAAAGGTTCCGATGCAAACTCTGTGGCTTTCTGGATGTTCGTGGGATGATCCGATTCCTGCACCCATTGACACCCAATGGCGGCATTTTAAGGCAGAGTTGTATCATATCAGCCAGCTTAAAATCCCACGCTGGCTACATACGACAAACAATTTAACAAATTGTCAGATACACGGATTCTCAGATGCCTCCAATCAAGCTTATTCTGCTGCTGTGTATATCAAGGTTGTTGACGTCGAAGGAAAAATCCATATCAATTTGCTAATGGCAAAATCAAAAGTAGCTCCTGTGAAACCTGTATCACTTCCTCGGCTGGAGTTATGTGGAGCAGTTTTATTAACTCGTCTTATAAATCGAGTAAAGATAGACTTGGAACTTAATCGAGTCCCCATCTATGCATGGACAGACTCTTCTATAGTCTTATCTTGGATACACAATCATCCAAACAAATATAAGACTTATGTAGCGAATAGGGTTTCTGAAATCCAGGAACAACTAGATATCAAAGCCTGGCGTCACGTGCGTTCCGCAGATAATCCCGCAGATTGCAACTGCAGAGGAATCAAACCTGCGAATCTAATCAATCTTGAACTCTGGTGGCACGGACCCAGTTGGCTTCAGCAGCCCGAGGAACATTGGCCTAAGTCAAAACCCTCAGCTAACATGCAGATAGATTCTGAACAAAAGCGCGTGACACATACTGCTGTAGCCCAAACAATGATAAACGAATTATTTGATAAATATTCTTCTTTCATAAAATTAAATCGTGTCACAGCATATTGCCTCAGATTTTTGAACAATATCCGAGCAAGCCAAAATCTGACAATAGGTTTAATTAAACAAACCGAACAGCTTTCCCCAACAGAGCTGCTGGAAGCAAAATATCTGTTAATAAAATTAGCGCAAGGCATTACTTACGATACCGAGACAAGACAATTAAAAGCAGGATTATCGCTTCCAGCTAAAAGCAATTTGATAACCCTTAATCCATTTCTTGACAATAACAAGTTATTGCGGGTAGGAGGTCGCTTACAAAACGCTCATATCCCATATGATCAACAACATCCGATCATTCTACCAAAAGCAAGTAAATTAACAAACCTAATTATAGATCATATTCATCTAAAAACTTTGCATGGTGGTGTACAGCTTGTATTAAATACTCTAAGACACGAATATTGGGTTTTACAAGGACGACGAACAGTAAAAAACATCCTACATAGATGCATTCCCTGCTTCAAGCAAGCTGCCCGAACTAGGACTCAAATAATGGGAAATTTGCCAACTCCAAGAGTGAATATCTCAAGACCATTTCAACAAACAGGTGTCGATTATGCCGGTCCTATTAATTTAAAAATGTCAAAGCACAGGGGCAATCGATATTACAAAGGCTATATATGTATCTTCGTCTGTATGGCCACGAAAGCTATCCATATTGAGCCAGTTTCTGACTTATCTACAGCTAGTTTCATCGCAGCTTTCAAAAGGTTTTCTAGTCGCCGAGGTTTGTGCACTGATATTTATTCTGACTGCGGAACCAATTTTGTTGGTGCCGACAAGGTTTTCCAGAAAGAATTCAAATCTGCACTCAAAAACGCAAGCAACGAAATTGCTGAAAAAATTGCGCACGACGGCATTCACTGGCACTTCAATCCACCTTCGGCTCCACATTTTGGAGGCCTGTGGGAAGCTGGAGTGAAATCTATTAAATTTCATTTAAAACGAGTCTTAGGAAACGCCCTTCTAACTTTTGAGGAATTTGCAACAGTCCTGGCACAAATCGCGGCCTGTTTAAACTCGCGACCTTTGTGTCCCATGACTGAAGATAAAGATGACCTCAATGCATTAACTCCAGGACATTTTTTGATAGGAAAATCTTTAATCGCACCACCAGAGCCTGTGATGCCCATTAGAATATCGTCAGTTACTAGATTGAATCATGTACAACTCCTGAAGCAACACTTTTGGAACAAATGGTCAACCGATTACCTGAATTCATTGCAAAATAGGCCTAAATGGTAACAACCAACATTAAATCCTTCTGTCGGAGATTTAGTTCTGATTAAAGAAACAAATTTACCTGCATGTCATTGGATATTAGGAAGAATACTAGAAGTGCATAAAGGACATGATAACTACGTGAGGGTAGTTACAATAAAAACCAGCAAGGGCATCTTAAAAAGACCTATTACGAAAGTATGTCTCTTTCCAAAATCTGCAGAAAGCCCAAATCTGTAACGATAAGGGCATCTGTCTTAAAAAAAAAAACAAAAACAAATCATTTTTAACATATGTACCTACATATAGGTACACAACAGCAAGCCTGCATACAAAATAAAATCTGTTTTTTTTTTTTTTTTTAATCTCAAATGCATACAATTCTTTCGGGAGAAAATTCTATCAAGTGGTAAATTCTGCAGAACCGGCCGTTAACATACCCACCTCTACCAAATTCAAAAACAACAACCGCTAATTTGAACAAATTTGAAAATTTATCAAATATAGCCCGCATCGATTTGCATAAAACTCCTAAGAAGTCCGTTAGCCCTGCCTATAAATTTGAATCAGCATTCAAAATTACATCAGTTTTATTTCAAGATGCAATCACCCGAACACGATTTGTCGAGTGCATCATCGCGGCCGTCAACGCCTGGAAAAAGCATTGAAGGGTTTCTTCGGGAGCTGGATAAGCTGAGATTGGGTGAATTCCCATGTCCAGAAGTGATCTGCATAGAAGATTCACCTCCACCGTCTCCAATTCCAAAGAGGAAAAAGGTAGCCAATACAGCATCCACGCCGAGGTAGGCAGAGCCAGCTACAGCTTTAACGGAACAGCGGACACAATCGTCTACGTCTGCTGTTACCATACAGCAGCCACAGCCGTCCACTTCTGCTAAAATCCAGCAACAGCCATGTACAGCGGAGCGACTGCTACAGGCAGCTAGCTACATAGTTGAGCAGCAGCCTCCGCCAACTACATCTGCTGCTGTAACAACACAGTCGGCGACATCACTCAACGCTTCTGGGTTCCAGCAGGTGAGATTGATGACTTCATCGCAGCCTGCATCAGAATCACGACCCAAAATATTACAAGATATTGTGCTTCTTCCCGCAGCACACGCAGACAACGATCTACAGGTGCTCGTGGTCGATAACAACCGGCAAGATGTATGTGAGACGATCACGGTATCATATGCAGCGTTGCAAAAATCGAAGAAACGGAGGCAGCGCTTTACGACACGTGACGGCATAAGGATCAAAATAAAATTATTGGCAGATGGAAAAATAAAGGTTATAAAATAAATAACTAAACTAGAAACATTGGACTGTCTTTTATTTCCTTTCCCGTTCCACATTGCTCTCTTTCATTGAATTTTCATTGCTTCGCTTCACAATTCGATGTCTTTGGCTTATGGGGCATACGGCTGATTTTCGCAAGGCATCATACAACAAAATTTCTTCTGCTTTGGTTAGCACAATTTTACTCCCAATTGACTAAAAATCGTGTTTGCTTATAAAATATCATACTTGAGAATCAACAATAATTTCTCCTTCAGTTTTTTTTTTTCTTTTCTCTTTTAACCAAATTTAATTATTTGTTTTAAGATTATTATTAGGCAATATTTTGAATAAAAAAAAAAATATGTAGCGACTTTAGGCGGACTGGGCTCGAACCGGGGCCTCGAGGATAGTGGTGAGGCATTACATTAAACAACTCGACCACCCAACCCACGGCAAGTAGAGTTCAACAAATGCAACATTAACTCAAGGTAAAGAACTAAGGCGACATCGAAGTGTCACACCGGCCCGGTAAACTACACACACATACCAACTTCTTTTCAAAAGCCAATATGAAGACCAAACTAAGAGAAGAAATATAAGTTCACTAACAGTAAGGTTAAAAAACACATCGGGTAAAGTAAAGTTAATCTAATTTATTTTCTCTTAACGAACAAAAAGAAGCACCAAAGTTGTTATTGAAAGATTGACGTCTTTTAAAAAGTTGACCTCAACCTTTCAATGGGGGGCAGTATGTTGAAGCTCGAACTCTCACTACGAGGTGTCAAGGTTTGTCACTTGATTCTTCTCAGACTTATACTGAAAAGAAACAGGTCAAAAGAACCACAAAGGATCCCAATTTAAATTATTAGAAGTCATGACACGTACCTAATAAAAGATAATTTTCCCAGGTCAAACTACCATTAGCCATCTGCGACAACAACACAAACATTAAATAAACGTCAGATGTCATGTTCCCCACTCAAGAAATCAAGGAGTCGGCAATGCAGTAATACCGCAGAGCAGCCAACATCAAAGTGCGACAGAATCCACACTTCTAAATGAAGACTCGTTCCACATCATTTAATGGAATCAACACAAAAATATATTTTATTTAAGAACATAATAATTTAGACTAAAAAACATAAACCTTTCCTGTACTTGAAAATAATTTAGGAATGGCCATATTATATATGTATATACATGTGGTATAATATTTCGCATCGTTATGTAATCATACGTTGTACTTGCTAAGCACAGCTGCTAGGGTCAATGTACTCGTCTAACCCACGCAAAGCCGTTTAGGTCAACGGACTTTTCTGTTGCTACCTATGCACAGCTGCTAAGGTCAATGTACTTTGCTTGCTGTGCGCAAGGTAAAATAATTTGTTGGTGCCGTGCGCAATTCAAAGGCAATATATAGAAATAGTCCTAGTGAACCCATAAAGGACTATCAACTAACAACGGTAACGTTTGGCACTACTCCAGCTCCTTATCTCGCTATCAAAACACTTCATCAGCTTGCACAGGATGAAGCTGAGAAGTATCCAATTACTACTAAAATTGTTACTCGCGACTTCTACGTAGACGATTTAATTACAGGTGCAGAATCTATCGATGAAGCTGTCAAGATACAAACGCAGCTCGTTAGTCTATTATCTTTAGCTGGGTTTAATCTAAGGAAATGGGTTAGCAACTCCTCGGATCTTCTAGCAGACATTCCAGAGGAGCAAAGGGAATTACAACTTCCCTTACGGTTTGCAAGTGATGAGTCAGTAAAAACTCTTGGTATCCACTGGTATCCAGGAGCTGATTACTTTATCTTGCAATTTCGACAAATCGCAGACCGTCTATCTACTAAACGATCTGTTTTATCAGAAATTGCTACATTGTTTTATCCACTAGGCTGGATCTCACCAATAGTAATCACTGCAAAGGTTCCGATGCAAACTTTGTGGCTTTCTGGATGTTCGTGGGATGATCCGATTCCTGCACCCATTGACACCCAATGGCGGCATTTTAAGGCAGAGTTGTATCATATCAGCCAGCTTAAAATCCCACGCTGGCTACATACGACAAACAATTTAACAAATTGTCAGATACACGGATTCTCAGATGCCTCCAATCAAGCTTATTCTGCTGCTGTGTATATCAAGGTTGTTGACGTCGAAGGAAAAATCCATATCAATTTGCTAATGGCAAAATCGAAAGTAGCTCCTGTGAAACCTGTATCACTTCCTCGGCTGGAGTTATGTGGAGCAGTTTTATTAACTCGTCTTATAAATCGAGTAAAGATAGACTTGGAACTTAATCGAGTCCCCATCTATGCATGGACAGACTCTTCTATAGTCTTATCTTGGATACACAATCATCCAAACAAATATAAGACTTATGTAGCGAATAGGGTTTCTGAAATCCAGGAACAACTAGATATCAAAGCCTGGCGTCACGTGCGTTCCGCAGATAATGCCGCAGATTGCAACTGCAGAGGAATCAAACCTGCGAATCTAATCAATCTTGAACTCTGGTGGCACGGACCCAGTTGGCTTCAGTAGCCCGAGGAACATTGGCCTAAGTCAAAACCCTCAGCTAACATGCAGATAGATTCTGTACAAAAGCGCGTGACACATACTGCTGTAGCCCAAACAATGATAAACGAATTATTTGATAAATATTCTTCTTTCATAAAATTAAATCGTGTCACAGCATATTGCCTCAGATTTTTGAACAATATCCGAGCAAGCCAAAATCTGACAATAGGTTTAATTAAACAAACCGAACAGCTTTCCCCAACAGAGCTGCTGGAAGCAAAATATCTGTTAATAAAATTAGCGCAAGGCATTACTTACGATACCGAGATAAGACAATTAAAAGCAGGATTATCGCTTCCAGCTAAAAGCAATTTGATAACCCTTAATCCATTTCTTGACAATAACAAGTTATTGCGGGTAGGAGGTCGCTTACAAAACGCTCATATCCCATATGATCAACAACATCCGATCATTCTACCAAAAGCAAGTAAATTAACAAACCTAATTATAGATCATATTCATCTAAAAACTTTGCATGGTGGTGTACAGCTTGTATTAAATACTCTAAGACACAAATATTGGGTTTTACAAGGACGACGAACAGTAAAAAACATCCTACATAGATGCATTCCCTGCTTCAAGCAAGCTGCCCGAACTAGGACTCAAATAATGGGAAATTTGCCAACTCCAAGAGTGAATATCTCAAGACCATTTCAACAAACAGGTGTCGATTATGCCGGTCCTATTAATTTAAAAATGTCAAAGCACAGGGGCAATCGATATTACAAAGGCTATATATGTATCTTCGTCTGTATGGCCACGAAAGCTATCCATATTGAGCCAGTTTCTGACTTATCTACAGCTAGTTTCATCGCAGCTTTCAAAAGGTTTTCTAGTCGCCGAGGTTTGTGCACTGATATTTATTCTGACTGCGGAACCAATTTTGTTGGTGCCGACAAGGTTTTCCAGAAAGAATTCAAATCTGCACTCAAAAACGCAAGCAACGAAATTGCTGAAAAAATTGCGCACGACGGCATTCACGGGCACTTCAATCCACCTTCGGCTCCACATTTTGGAGGCCTGTGGGAAGCTGGAGTGAAATCTATTAAATTTCATTTAAAACGAGTCTTAGGAAACGCCCTTCTAACTTTTGAGGAATTTGCAACAGTCCTGGCACAAATCGAGGCCTGTTTAAACTCGCGACCTTTGTGTCCCATGACTGAAGATAAAGATGACCTCAATGCATTAACTCCAGGACATTTTTTGATAGGAAAATCTTTAATCGCACCACCAGAGCCTGTGATGCCCATTAGAATATCATCAGTTACTAGATTGAATCATGTACAACTCCTGAAGCAACACTTTTGGAACAAATGGTCAACCGATTACCTGAATTCATTGCAAAATAGGCCTAAATGGTAACAACCAACATTAAATCCTTCTGTCGGAGATTTAGTTCTGATTAAAGAAACAAATTTACCTGCATGTCATTGGATATTAGGAAGAATACTAGAAGTGCATAAAGGACATGATAACTACGTGAGGGTAGTTACAATAAAAACCAGCAAGGGCATCTTAAAAAGACCTATTACGAAAGTATGTCTCTTTCCAAAATCTGCAGAAAGCCCAAATCTGTAACGATAAGGGCATCTGTCTTAAAAAAAAAACAAAAACAAATCATTTTTAACATATGTACCTACATATAGGTACACAACAGCAAGCCTGCATACAAAATAAAATCTGTTTTTTTTTTTTTTTAATCTCAAATGCATACAATTCTTTCGGGAGAAAATTCTATCAAGTGGTAAATTCTGCAGAACCGGCCGTTAACATACCCACAAAGTTGCACCTCTACCAAATTCAAAAACAACAACCGCTAATTTGAACAAATTTGAAAATTTATCAAATATAGCCCGCATCGATTTGCATAAAACTCCTAAGAAGTCCGTTAGCCCTGCCTATAAATTTGAATCAGCATTCAAAATTACATCAGTTTTATTTCAAGATGCAATCACCCGAACGCGATTTGTCGAGTGCATCATCGCGGCCGTCAACGCCTGGAAAAAGCATTGAAGGGTTTCTTCGGGAGCTGGATAAGCTGAGATTGGGTGAATTCCCATGTCCAGAAGTGATCTGCATAGAAGATTCACCTCCACCGTCTCCAATTCCAAAGAGGAAAAAGGTAGCCAATACAGCATCCACGCCGAGGCAGGCAGAGCCAGCTACAGCTTTAACGGAACAGCGGACACAATCGTCTACGTCTGCTGTTACCATACAGCAGCCACAGCCGTCCACTTCTGCTAAAATCCAGCAACAGCCATGTACAGCGGAGCGACTGCTACAGGCAGCTAGCTACATAGTTGAGCAGCAGCCTCCGCCAACTACATCTGCTGCTGTAACAACACAGTCGGCGACATCACTCAACGCTTCTGGGTTCCAGCAGGTGAGATTGATGACTTCATCGCAGCCTGCATCAGAATCACGACCCAAAATATTACAAGATATTGTGCTTCTTCCCGCAGCACACGCAGACAACGATCTACAGGTGCTCGTGGTCGATAACAACCGGCAAGATGTATGTGAGACGATCACGGTATCATATGCAGCATTGCAAAAATCGAAGAAACGGAGGCAGCGCTTTACGACACGTGACGGCATAAGGATCAAAATAAAATTATTGGCAGATGGAAAAATAAAGGTTATAAAATAAATAACTAAACTAGAAACATTGGACTGTCTTTTATTTCCTTTCCCGTTCCACATTGCTCTCTTTCATTGAATTTTCATTGCTTCGCTTCACAATTCGATGTCTTTGGCTTATGGGGCATACGGCTGATTTTCGCAAGGCATCATACAACAAAATTTCTTCTGCTTTGGTTAGCACAATTTTACTCCCAATTGACTAAAAATCGTGTTTGCTTATAAAATATCATACTTGAGAATCAACAATAATTTCTCCTTCAGTTTTTTTTTTTCTTTTCTCTTTTAACCAAATTTAATTATTTGTTTTAAGATTATTATTAGGCAATATTTTGAAAAAATAGGCGGACTGGGCTCGAACCGGGGCCTCGAGGATAGTAGTGAGGCATTACATTAAACAACTCGACCACCCAACCCACGGCAAGTAGAGTTCAACAAATGCAACATTAACTCAAGGTAAAGAACTAAGGCGACAGCGAAGTGTCACACCGGTCCGGTAAACTACACACACATACCAACTTCTTTTCAAAAGCCAATATGAAGACCAAACTAAGAGAAGAAATACAAGTTCACTAACAGTAAGGTTAAAAAACACATCGGGTAAAGTAAAGTTAATCTAATTTATTTTCTCTTAACGAACAAAAAGAAGCACCAAAGTTGTTATTGAAAGATTGACGTCTTTTAAAAAGTTGACCTCAACCTTTCAATGGGGGGCAGTATGTTGAAGCTCGAACTCTCACTACGAGGTGTCAAGGTTTGTCACTTGATTCTTCTCAGACTTATACTGAAAAGAAACAGGTCAAAAGAACCACAAAGGATCCCAATTTAAATTATTAGAAGTCATGACACGTACCTAATAATAGATAATTTTCCCAGGTCAAACTACCATTAGCCATCTGCGACAACAACACAAACATTAAATAAACGTCAGATGTCATGTTCCCCACTCAAGAAATCAAGGAGTCGGCAATGCAGTAATACCGCAGAGCAGCCAACATCAAAGTGCGACAGAATCCACACTTCTAAATGAAGACTCGTTCCACATCATTTAATGGAATCAACACAAAAATATATTTTATTTAAGAACATAATAATTTAGACTAAAAAACATAAACCTTTCCTGTACTTGAAAATAATTTAGGAATGGCCATATTATATATGTATATACATGTGGTATAATATTTCGCATCGTTATGTAATCATACGTTGTACTTGCTAAGCACAGCTGCTAGGGTCAATGTACTCGTCTAACCCACGCAAAGCCGTTTAGGTCAACGGACTTTTCTGTTGCTACCTATGCACAGCTGCTAAGGTCAATGTACTTTGCTTGCTGTGCGCAAGGTAAAATAATTTGTTGGTGCCGTGCGCAATTCAAAGGCAATATATAGAAATAGTCCTAGTGAACCCATAAAGGACTATCAACTAACAACGGTAACGTTTGGCACTACTCCAGCTCCTTATCTCGCTATCAAAACACTTCATCAGCTTGCACAGGATGAAGCTGAGAAGTATCCAATTACTACTAAAATTGTTACTCGCGACTTCTACGTAGACGATTTAATTACAGGTGCAGAATCTATCGATGAAGCTGTCAAGATACAAACGCAGCTCGTTAGTCTATTATCTTTAGCTGGGTTTAATCTAAGGAAATGGGTTAGCAACTCCTCGGATCTTCTAGCAGACATTCCAGAGGAGCAAAGGGAATTACAACTTCCCTTACGGTTTGCAAGTGATGAGTCAGTAAAAACTCTTGGTATCCACTGGTATCCAGGAGCTGATTACTTTATCTTGCAATTTCGACAAATCGCAGACCGTCTATCTACTAAACGATCTGTTTTATCAGAAATTGCTACATTGTTTTATCCACTAGGCTGGATCTCACCAATAGTAATCACTGCAAAGGTTCCGATGCAAACTTTGTGGCTTTCTGGATGTTCGTGGGATGATCCGATTCCTGCACCCATTGACACCCAATGGCGGCATTTTAAGGCAGAGTTGTATCATATCAGCCAGCTTAAAATCCCACGCTGGCTACATACGACAAACAATTTAACAAATTGTCAGATACACGGATTCTCAGATGCCTCCAATCAAGCTTATTCTGCTGCTGTGTATATCAAGGTTGTTGACGTCGAAGGAAAAATCCATATCAATTTGCTAATGGCAAAATCGAAAGTAGCTCCTGTGAAACCTGTATCACTTCCTCGGCTGGAGTTATGTGGAGCAGTTTTATTAACTCGTCTTATAAATCGAGTAAAGATAGACTTGGAACTTAATCGAGTCCCCATCTATGCATGGACAGACTCTTCTATAGTCTTATCTTGGATACACAATCATCCAAACAAATATAAGACTTATGTAGCGAATAGGGTTTCTGAAATCCAGGAACAACTAGATATCAAAGCCTGGCGTCACGTGCGTTCCGCAGATAATGCCGCAGATTGCAACTGCAGAGGAATCAAACCTGCGAATCTAATCAATCTTGAACTCTGGTGGCACGGACCCAGTTGGCTTCAGTAGCCCGAGGAACATTGGCCTAAGTCAAAACCCTCAGCTAACATGCAGATAGATTCTGTACAAAAGCGCGTGACACATACTGCTGTAGCCCAAACAATGATAAACGAATTATTTGATAAATATTCTTCTTTCATAAAATTAAATCGTGTCACAGCATATTGCCTCAGATTTTTGAACAATATCCGAGCAAGCCAAAATCTGACAAAAGGTTTAATTAAACAAACCGAACAGCTTTCCCAACAGAGCTGCTGGAAGCAAAATATCTGTTAATAAAATTAGCGCAAGGCATTACTTACGATACCGAGATAAGACAATTAAAAGCAGGATTATCGCTGCCAGCTAAAAGCAATTTGATAACCCTTAATCCATTTCTTGACAATAACAAGTTATTGCGGGTAGGAGGTCGCTTACAAAACGCTCATATCCCATATGATCAACAACATCCGATCATTCTACCAAAAGCAAGTAAATTAACAAACCTAATTATAGATCATATTCATCTAAAAACTTTGCATGGTGGTGTACAGCTTGTATTAAATAGTCTAAGACACGAATATTGGGTTTTACAAGGACGACGAACAGTAAAAAACATCCTACATAGATGCATTCCCTGCTTCAAGCAAGCTGCCCGAACTAGGACTCAAATAATGGGAAATTTGCCAACTCCAAGAGTGAATATCTCAAGACCATTTCAACAAACAGGTGTCGATTATGCCGGTCCTATTAATTTAAAAATGTCAAAGCACAGGGGCAATCGATATTACAAAGGCTATATATGTATCTTCGTCTGTATGGCCACGAAAGCTATCCATATTGAGCCAGTTTCTGACTTATCTACAGCTAGTTTCATCGCAGCTTTCAAAAGGTTTTCTAGTCGCCGAGGTTTGTGCACTGATATTTATTCTGACTGCGGAACCAATTTTGTTGGTGCCGACAAGGTTTTCCAGAAAGAATTCAAATCTGCACTCAAAAACGCAAGCAACGAAATTGCTGAAAAAATTGCGCACGACGGCATTCACTGGCACTTCAATCCACCTTCGGCTCCACATTTTGGAGGCCTGTGGGAAGCTGGAGTGAAATCTATTAAATTTCATTTAAAACGAGTCTTAGGAAACGCCCTTCTAACTTTTGAGGAATTTGCAACAGTCCTGGCACAAATCGAGGCCTGTTTAAACTCGCGACCTTTGTGTCCCATGACTGAAGATAAAGATGACCTCAATGCATTAACTCCAGGACATTTTTTGATAGGAAAATCTTTAATCGCACCACCAGAGCCTGTGATGCCCATTAGAATATCATCAGTTACTAGATTGAATCATGTACAACTCCTGAAGCAACACTTTTGGAACAAATGGTCAACCGATTACCTGAATTCATTGCAAAATAGGCCTAAATGGCAACAACCAACATTAAATCCTTCTGTCGGAGATTTAGTTCTGATTAAAGAAACAAATTTACCTGCATGTCATTGGATATTAGGAAGAATACTAGAAGTGCATAAAGGACATGATAACTACGTGAGGGTAGTTACAATAAAAACCAGCAAGGGCATCTTAAAAAGACCTATTACGAAAGTATGTCTCTTTCCAAAATCTGCAGAAAGCCCAAATCTGTAACGATAAGGGCATCTGTCTTAAAAAAAAAAACAAAAACAAATCATTTTTAACATATGTACCTACATATAGGTACACAACAGCAAGCCTGCATACAAAATAAAATCTGTTTTTTTTTTTTTTTTTAATCTCAAATGCATACAATTCTTTCGGGAGAAAATTCTATCAAGTGGTAAATTCTGCAGAACCGGCCGTTAACATACCCACAAAGTTGCACCTCTACCAAATTCAAAAACAACAACCGCTAATTTGAACAAATTTGAAAATTTATCAAATATAGCCCGCATCGATTTGCATAAAACTCCTAAGAAGTCCGTTAGCCCTGCCTATAAATTTGAATCAGCATTCAAAATTACATCAGTTTTATTTCAAGATGCAATCACCCGAACGCGATTTGTCGAGTGCATCATCGCGGCCGTCAACGCCTGGAAAAAGCATTGAAGAGTTTCTTCGGGAGCTGGATAAGCTGAGATTGGGTGAATTCCCATGTCCAGAAGTGATCTGCATAGAAGATTCACCTCCACCGTCTCCAATTCCAAAGAGGAAAAAGGTAGCCAATACAGCATCCACGCCGAGGCAGGCAGAGCCAGCTACAGCTTTAACGGAACAGCGGACACAATCGTCTACGTCTGCTGTTACCATACAGCAGCTACAGCCGTCCACTTCTGCTAAAATCCAGCAACAGCCATGTACAGCGGAGCGACTGCTACAGGCAGCTAGCTACATAGTTGAGCAGCAGCCTCCGCCAACTACATCTGCTGCTGTAACAACACAGTCGGCGACATCACTCAACGCTTCTGGGTTCCAGCAGGTGAGATTGATGACTTCATCGCAGCCTGCATCAGAATCACGACCCAAAATATTACAAGATATTGTGCTTCTTCCCGCAGCACACGCAGACAACGATCTACAGGTGCTCGTGGTCGATAACAACCGGCAAGATGTATGTGAGACGATCACGGTATCATATGCAGCGTTACAAAAATCGAAGAAACGGAGGCAGCGTTTTACGACACGTGACGGCATAAGGATCAAAATAAAATTATTGGCAGATGGAAAAATAAAGGTTATAAAATAAATAACTAAACTAGAAACATTGGACTGTCTTTTATTTCCTTTCCCGTTCCACATTGCTCTCTTTCATTGAATTTTCATTGCTTCGCTTCACAATTCGATGTCTTTGGCTTATGGGGCATACGGCTGATTTTCGCAAGGCATCATACAACAAAATTTCTTCTGCTTTGGTTAGCACAATTTTACTCCCAATTGACTAAAAATCGTGTTTGCTTATAAAATATCATACTTGAGAATCAACAATAATTTCTCCTTCAGTTTTTTTTTTTCTTTTCTCTTTTAACCAAATTTAATTATTTGTTTTAAGATTATTATTAGGCAATATTTTGAAAAAAAAAAAATATATATAGCGACTTTAGGCGGACTGGGCTCGAACCGGGGCCTCGAGGATAGTGGTGAGGCATTACATTAAACAACTCGACCACCCAACCCACGGCAAGTAGAGTTCAACAAATGCAACATTAACTCAAGGTAAAGAACTAAGGCGACAGCGAAGTGTCACACCGGTCCGGTAAACTACACACACATACCAACTTCTTTTCAAAAGCCAATATGAAGACCAAACTAAGAGAAGAAATACAAGTTCACTAACAGTAAGGTTAAAAAACACATCGGGTAAAGTAAAGTTAATCTAATTTATTTTCTCTTAACGAACAAAAAGAAGCACCAAAGTTGTTATTGAAAGATTGACGTCTTTTAAAAAGTTGACCTCAACCTTTCAATGGGGGGCAGTATGTTGAAGCTCGAACTCTCACTACGAGGTGTCAAGGTTTGTCACTTGATTCTTCTCAGACTTATACTGAAAAGAAACAGGTCAAAAGAACCACAAAGGATCCCAATTTAAATTATTAGAAGTCATGACACGTACCTAATAATAGATAATTTTCCCAGGTCAAACTACCATTAGCCATCTGCGACAACAACACAAACATTAAATAAACGTCAGATGTCATGTTCCCCACTCAAGAAATCAAGGAGTCGGCAATGCAGTAATACCGCAGAGCAGCCAACATCAAAGTGCGACAGAATCCACACTTCTAAATGAAGACTCGTTCCACATCATTTAATGGAATCAACACAAAAATATATTTTATTTAAGAACATAATAATTTAGACTAAAAAACATAAACCTTTCCTGTACTTGAAAATAATTTAGGAATGGCCATATTATATATGTATATACATGTGGTATAATATTTCGCATCGTTATGTAATCATACGTTGTACTTGCTAAGCACAGCTGCTAGGGTCAATGTACTCGTCTAACCCACGCAAAGCCGTTTAGGTCAACGGACTTTTCTGTTGCTACCTATGCACAGCTGCTAAGGTCAATGTACTTTGCTTGCTGTGCGCAAGGTAAAATAATTTGTTGGTGCCGTGCGCAATTCAAAGGCAATATATAGAAATAGTCCTAGTGAACCCATAAAGGACTATCAACTAACAACGGTAACGTTTGGCACTACTCCAGCTCCTTATCTCGCTATCAAAACACTTCATCAGCTTGCACAGGATGAAGCTGAGAAGTATCCAATTACTACTAAAATTGTTACTCGCGACTTCTACGTAGACGATTTAATTACAGGTGCAGAATCTATCGATGAAGCTGTCAAGATACAAACGCAGCTCGTTAGTCTATTATCTTTAGCTGGGTTTAATCTAAGGAAATGGGTTAGCAACTCCTCGGATCTTCTAGCAGACATTCCAGAGGAGCAAAGGGAATTACAACTTCCCTTACGGTTTGCAAGTGATGAGTCAGTAAAAACTCTTGGTATCCACTGGTATCCAGGAGCTGATTACTTTATCTTGCAATTTCGACAAATCGCAGACCGTCTATCTACTAAACGATCTGTTTTATCAGAAATTGCTACATTGTTTTATCCACTAGGCTGGATCTCACCAATAGTAATCACTGCAAAGGTTCCGATGCAAACTTTGTGGCTTTCTGGATGTTCGTGGGATGATCCGATTCCTGCACCCATTGACACCCAATGGCGGCATTTTAAGGCAGAGTTGTATCATATCAGCCAGCTTAAAATCCCACGCTGGCTACATACGACAAACAATTTAACAAATTGTCAGATACACGGATTCTCAGATGCCTCCAATCAAGCTTATTCTGCTGCTGTGTATATCAAGGTTGTTGACGTCGAAGGAAAAATCCATATCAATTTGCTAATGGCAAAATCGAAAGTAGCTCCTGTGAAACCTGTATCACTTCCTCGGCTGGAGTTATGTGGAGCAGTTTTATTAACTCGTCTTATAAATCGAGTAAAGATAGACTTGGAACTTAATCGAGTCCCCATCTATGCATGGACAGACTCTTCTATAGTCTTATCTTGGATACACAATCATCCAAACAAATATAAGACTTATGTAGCGAATAGGGTTTCTGAAATCCAGGAACAACTAGATATCAAAGCCTGGCGTCACGTGCGTTCCGCAGATAATGCCGCAGATTGCAACTGCAGAGGAATCAAACCTGCGAATCTAATCAATCTTGAACTCTGGTGGCACGGACCCAGTTGGCTTCAGTAGCCCGAGGAACATTGGCCTAAGTCAAAACCCTCAGCTAACATGCAGATAGATTCTGTACAAAAGCGCGTGACACATACTGCTGTAGCCCAAACAATGATAAACGAATTATTTGATAAATATTCTTCTTTCATAAAATTAAATCGTGTCACAGCATATTGCCTCAGATTTTTGAACAATATCCGAGCAAGCCAAAATCTGACAAAAGGTTTAATTAAACAAACCGAACAGCTTTCCCAACAGAGCTGCTGGAAGCAAAATATCTGTTAATAAAATTAGCGCAAGGCATTACTTACGATACCGAGATAAGACAATTAAAAGCAGGATTATCGCTGCCAGCTAAAAGCAATTTGATAACCCTTAATCCATTTCTTGACAATAACAAGTTATTGCGGGTAGGAGGTCGCTTACAAAACGCTCATATCCCATATGATCAACAACATCCGATCATTCTACCAAAAGCAAGTAAATTAACAAACCTAATTATAGATCATATTCATCTAAAAACTTTGCATGGTGGTGTACAGCTTGTATTAAATAGTCTAAGACACGAATATTGGGTTTTACAAGGACGACGAACAGTAAAAAACATCCTACATAGATGCATTCCCTGCTTCAAGCAAGCTGCCCGAACTAGGACTCAAATAATGGGAAATTTGCCAACTCCAAGAGTGAATATCTCAAGACCATTTCAACAAACAGGTGTCGATTATGCCGGTCCTATTAATTTAAAAATGTCAAAGCACAGGGGCAATCGATATTACAAAGGCTATATATGTATCTTCGTCTGTATGGCCACGAAAGCTATCCATATTGAGCCAGTTTCTGACTTATCTACAGCTAGTTTCATCGCAGCTTTCAAAAGGTTTTCTAGTCGCCGAGGTTTGTGCACTGATATTTATTCTGACTGCGGAACCAATTTTGTTGGTGCCGACAAGGTTTTCCAGAAAGAATTCAAATCTGCACTCAAAAACGCAAGCAACGAAATTGCTGAAAAAATTGCGCACGACGGCATTCACTGGCACTTCAATCCACCTTCGGCTCCACATTTTGGAGGCCTGTGGGAAGCTGGAGTGAAATCTATTAAATTTCATTTAAAACGAGTCTTAGGAAACGCCCTTCTAACTTTTGAGGAATTTGCAACAGTCCTGGCACAAATCGAGGCCTGTTTAAACTCGCGACCTTTGTGTCCCATGACTGAAGATAAAGATGACCTCAATGCATTAACTCTCCAGGACATTTTTTGATAGGAAAATCTTTAATCGCACCACCAGAGCCTGTGATGCCCATTAGAATATCATCAGTTACTAGATTGAATCATGTACAACTCCTGAAGCAACACTTTTGGAACAAATGGTCAACCGATTACCTGAATTCATTGCAAAATAGGCCTAAATGGCAACAACCAACATTAAATCCTTCTGTCGGAGATTTAGTTCTGATTAAAGAAACAAATTTACCTGCATGTCATTGGATATTAGGAAGAATACTAGAAGTGCATAAAGGACATGATAACTACGTGAGGGTAGTTACAATAAAAACCAGCAAGGGCATCTTAAAAAGACCTATTACGAAAGTATGTCTCTTTCCAAAATCTGCAGAAAGCCCAAATCTGTAACGATAAGGGCATCTGTCTTAAAAAAAAAAACAAAAACAAATCATTTTTAACATATGTACCTACATATAGGTACACAACAGCAAGCCTGCATACAAAATAAAATCTGTTTTTTTTTTTTTTTTAATCTCAAATGCATACAATTCTTTCGGGAGAAAATTCTATCAAGTGGTAAATTCTGCAGAACCGGCCGTTAACATACCCACAAAGTTGCACCTCTACCAAATTCAAAAACAACAACCGCTAATTTGAACAAATTTGAAAATTTATCAAATATAGCCCGCATCGATTTGCATAAAACTCCTAAGAAGTCCGTTAGCCCTGCCTATAAATTTGAATCAGCATTCAAAATTACATCAGTTTTATTTCAAGATGCAATCACCCGAACGCGATTTGTCGAGTGCATCATCGCGGCCGTCAACGCCTGGAAAAAGCATTGAAGAGTTTCTTCGGGAGCTGGATAAGCTGAGATTGGGTGAATTCCCATGTCCAGAAGTGATCTGCATAGAAGATTCACCTCCACCGTCTCCAATTCCAAAGAGGAAAAAGGTAGCCAATACAGCATCCACGCCGAGGCAGGCAGAGCCAGCTACAGCTTTAACGGAACAGCGGACACAATCGTCTACGTCTGCTGTTACCATACAGCAGCTACAGCCGTCCACTTCTGCTAAAATCCAGCAACAGCCATGTACAGCGGAGCGACTGCTACAGGCAGCTAGCTACATAGTTGAGCAGCAGCCTCCGCCAACTACATCTGCTGCTGTAACAACACAGTCGGCGACATCACTCAACGCTTCTGGGTTCCAGCAGGTGAGATTGATGACTTCATCGCAGCCTGCATCAGAATCACGACCCAAAATATTACAAGATATTGTGCTTCTTCCCGCAGCACACGCAGACAACGATCTACAGGTGCTCGTGGTCGATAACAACCGGCAAGATGTATGTGAGACGATCACGGTATCATATGCAGCGTTACAAAAATCGAAGAAACGGAGGCAGCGTTTTACGACACGTGACGGCATAAGGATCAAAATAAAATTATTGGCAGATGGAAAAATAAAGGTTATAAAATAAATAACTAAACTAGAAACATTGGACTGTCTTTTATTTCCTTTCCCGTTCCACATTGCTCTCTTTCATTGAATTTTCATTGCTTCGCTTCACAATTCGATGTCTTTGGCTTATGGGGCATACGGCTGATTTTCGCAAGGCATCATACAACAAAATTTCTTCTGCTTTGGTTAGCACAATTTTACTCCCAATTGACTAAAAATCGTGTTTGCTTATAAAATATCATACTTGAGAATCAACAATAATTTCTCCTTCAGTTTTTTTTTTTCTTTTCTCTTTTAACCAAATTTAATTATTTGTTTTAAGATTATTATTAGGCAATATTTTGAAAAAAAAAAAATATATATAGCGACTTTAGGCGGACTGGGCTCGAACCGGGGCCTCGAGGATAGTGGTGAGGCATTACATTAAACAACTCGACCACCCAACCCACGGCAAGTAGAGTTCAACAAATGCAACATTAACTCAAGGTAAAGAACTAAGGCGACAGCGAAGTGTCACACCGGTCCGGTAAACTACACACACATACCAACTTCTTTTCAAAAGCCAATATGAAGACCAAACTAAGAGAAGAAATACAAGTTCACTAACAGTAAGGTTAAAAAACACATCGGGTAAAGTAAAGTTAATCTAATTTATTTTCTCTTAACGAACAAAAAGAAGCACCAAAGTTGTTATTGAAAGATTGACGTCTTTTAAAAAGTTGACCTCAACCTTTCAATGGGGGGCAGTATGTTGAAGCTCGAACTCTCACTACGAGGTGTCAAGGTTTGTCACTTGATTCTTCTCAGACTTATACTGAAAAGAAACAGGTCAAAAGAACCACAAAGGATCCCAATTTAAATTATTAGAAGTCATGACACGTACCTAATAATAGATAATTTTCCCAGGTCAAACTACCATTAGCCATCTGCGACAACAACACAAACATTAAATAAACGTCAGATGTCATGTTCCCCACTCAAGAAATCAAGGAGTCGGCAATGCAGTAATACCGCAGAGCAGCCAACATCAAAGTGCGACAGAATCCACACTTCTAAATGAAGACTCGTTCCACATCATTTAATGGAATCAACACAAAAATATATTTTATTTAAGAACATAATAATTTAGACTAAAAAACATAAACCTTTCCTGTACTTGAAAATAATTTAGGAATGGCCATATTATATATGTATATACATGTGGTATAATATTTCGCATCGTTATGTAATCATACGTTGTACTTGCTAAGCACAGCTGCTAGGGTCAATGTACTCGTCTAACCCACGCAAAGCCGTTTAGGTCAACGGACTTTTCTGTTGCTACCTATGCACAGCTGCTAAGGTCAATGTACTTTGCTTGCTGTGCGCAAGGTAAAATAATTTGTTGGTGCCGTGCGCAATTCAAAGGCAATATATAGAAATAGTCCTAGTGAACCCATAAAGGACTATCAACTAACAACGGTAACGTTTGGCACTACTCCAGCTCCTTATCTCGCTATCAAAACACTTCATCAGCTTGCACAGGATGAAGCTGAGAAGTATCCAATTACTACTAAAATTGTTACTCGCGACTTCTACGTAGACGATTTAATTACAGGTGCAGAATCTATCGATGAAGCTGTCAAGATACAAACGCAGCTCGTTAGTCTATTATCTTTAGCTGGGTTTAATCTAAGGAAATGGGTTAGCAACTCCTCGGATCTTCTAGCAGACATTCCAGAGGAGCAAAGGGAATTACAACTTCCCTTACGGTTTGCAAGTGATGAGTCAGTAAAAACTCTTGGTATCCACTGGTATCCAGGAGCTGATTACTTTATCTTGCAATTTCGACAAATCGCAGACCGTCTATCTACTAAACGATCTGTTTTATCAGAAATTGCTACATTGTTTTATCCACTAGGCTGGATCTCACCAATAGTAATCACTGCAAAGGTTCCGATGCAAACTTTGTGGCTTTCTGGATGTTCGTGGGATGATCCGATTCCTGCACCCATTGACACCCAATGGCGGCATTTTAAGGCAGAGTTGTATCATATCAGCCAGCTTAAAATCCCACGCTGGCTACATACGACAAACAATTTAACAAATTGTCAGATACACGGATTCTCAGATGCCTCCAATCAAGCTTATTCTGCTGCTGTGTATATCAAGGTTGTTGACGTCGAAGGAAAAATCCATATCAATTTGCTAATGGCAAAATCGAAAGTAGCTCCTGTGAAACCTGTATCACTTCCTCGGCTGGAGTTATGTGGAGCAGTTTTATTAACTCGTCTTATAAATCGAGTAAAGATAGACTTGGAACTTAATCGAGTCCCCATCTATGCATGGACAGACTCTTCTATAGTCTTATCTTGGATACACAATCATCCAAACAAATATAAGACTTATGTAGCGAATAGGGTTTCTGAAATCCAGGAACAACTAGATATCAAAGCCTGGCGTCACGTGCGTTCCGCAGATAATGCCGCAGATTGCAACTGCAGAGGAATCAAACCTGCGAATCTAATCAATCTTGAACTCTGGTGGCACGGACCCAGTTGGCTTCAGTAGCCCGAGGAACATTGGCCTAAGTCAAAACCCTCAGCTAACATGCAGATAGATTCTGTACAAAAGCGCGTGACACATACTGCTGTAGCCCAAACAATGATAAACGAATTATTTGATAAATATTCTTCTTTCATAAAATTAAATCGTGTCACAGCATATTGCCTCAGATTTTTGAACAATATCCGAGCAAGCCAAAATCTGACAAAAGGTTTAATTAAACAAACCGAACAGCTTTCCCAACAGAGCTGCTGGAAGCAAAATATCTGTTAATAAAATTAGCGCAAGGCATTACTTACGATACCGAGATAAGACAATTAAAAGCAGGATTATCGCTGCCAGCTAAAAGCAATTTGATAACCCTTAATCCATTTCTTGACAATAACAAGTTATTGCGGGTAGGAGGTCGCTTACAAAACGCTCATATCCCATATGATCAACAACATCCGATCATTCTACCAAAAGCAAGTAAATTAACAAACCTAATTATAGATCATATTCATCTAAAAACTTTGCATGGTGGTGTACAGCTTGTATTAAATAGTCTAAGACACGAATATTGGGTTTTACAAGGACGACGAACAGTAAAAAACATCCTACATAGATGCATTCCCTGCTTCAAGCAAGCTGCCCGAACTAGGACTCAAATAATGGGAAATTTGCCAACTCCAAGAGTGAATATCTCAAGACCATTTCAACAAACAGGTGTCGATTATGCCGGTCCTATTAATTTAAAAATGTCAAAGCACAGGGGCAATCGATATTACAAAGGCTATATATGTATCTTCGTCTGTATGGCCACGAAAGCTATCCATATTGAGCCAGTTTCTGACTTATCTACAGCTAGTTTCATCGCAGCTTTCAAAAGGTTTTCTAGTCGCCGAGGTTTGTGCACTGATATTTATTCTGACTGCGGAACCAATTTTGTTGGTGCCGACAAGGTTTTCCAGAAAGAATTCAAATCTGCACTCAAAAACGCAAGCAACGAAATTGCTGAAAAAATTGCGCACGACGGCATTCACTGGCACTTCAATCCACCTTCGGCTCCACATTTTGGAGGCCTGTGGGAAGCTGGAGTGAAATCTATTAAATTTCATTTAAAACGAGTCTTAGGAAACGCCCTTCTAACTTTTGAGGAATTTGCAACAGTCCTGGCACAAATCGAGGCCTGTTTAAACTCGCGACCTTTGTGTCCCATGACTGAAGATAAAGATGACCTCAATGCATTAACTCCAGGACATTTTTTGATAGGAAAATCTTTAATCGCACCACCAGAGCCTGTGATGCCCATTAGAATATCATCAGTTACTAGATTGAATCATGTACAACTCCTGAAGCAACACTTTTGGAACAAATGGTCAACCGATTACCTGAATTCATTGCAAAATAGGCCTAAATGGTAACAACCAACATTAAATCCTTCTGTCGGAGATTTAGTTCTGATTAAAGAAACAAATTTACCTGCATGTCATTGGATATTAGGAAGAATACTAGAAGTGCATAAAGGACATGATAACTACGTGAGGGTAGTTACAATAAAAACCAGCAAGGGCATCTTAAAAAGACCTATTACGAAAGTATGTCTCTTTCCAAAATCTGCAGAAAGCTCAAATCTGTAACGATAAGGGCATCTGTCTTAAAAAAAAAACAAAAACAAATCATTTTTAACATATGTACCTACATATAGGTACACAACAGCAAGCCTGCATACAAAATAAAATCTGTTTTTTTTTTTTTTTTAATCTCAAATGCATACAATTCTTTCGGGAGAAAATTCTATCAAGTGGTAAATTCTGCAGAACCGGCCGTTAACATACCCACAAAGTTGCACCTCTACCAAATTCAAAAACAACAACCGCTAATTTGAACAAATTTGAAAATTTATCAAATATAGCCCGCATCGATTTGCATAAAACTCCTAAGAAGTCCGTTAGCCCTGCCTATAAATTTGAATCAGCATTCAAAATTACATCAGTTTTATTTCAAGATGCAATCACCCGAACGCGATTTGTCGAGTGCATCATCGCGGCCGTCAACGCCTGGAAAAAGCATTGAAGGGTTTCTTCGGGAGCTGGATAAGCTGAGATTGGGTGAATTCCCATGTCCAGAAGTGATCTGCATAGAAGATTCACCTCCACCGTCTCCAATTCCAAAGAGGAAAAAGGTAGCCAATACAGCATCCACGCCGAGGCAGGCAGAGCCAGCTACAGCTTTAACGGAACAGCGGACACAATCGTCTACGTCTGCTGTTACCATACAGCAGCCACAGCCGTCCACTTCTGCTAAAATCCAGCAACAGCCATGTACAGCGGAGCGACTGCTACAGGCAGCTAGCTACATAGTTGAGCAGCAGCCTCCGCCAACTACATCTGCTGCTGTAACAACACA
Organism: Dioctria rufipes; assembly: GCA_963924295.1. Lineage (NCBI taxonomy): Eukaryota > Metazoa > Arthropoda > Insecta > Diptera > Asilidae > Dioctria > Dioctria rufipes. Next base: position 137,226,506 of record OZ002744.1, read on the forward strand.
GTCGGCGACATCACTCAACGCTTCTGGGTTCCAGCAGGTGAGATTGATGACTTCATCGCAGCCTGCATCAGAATCACGACCCAAAATATTACAAGATATTGTGCTTCTTCCCGCAGCACACGCAGACAACGATCTACAGGTGCTCGTGGTCGATAACAACCGGCAAGATGTATGTGAGACGATCACGGTATCATATGCAGCGTTGCAAAAATCGAAGAAACGGAGGCAGCGCTTTACGACACGTGACGGCATAAGGATCAAAATAAAATTATTGGCAGATGGAAAAATAAAGGTTATAAAATAAATAACTAAACTAGAAACATTGGACTGTCTTTTATTTCCTTTCCCGTTCCACATTGCTCTCTTTCATTGAATTTTCATTGCTTCGCTTCACAATTCGATGTCTTTGGCTTATGGGGCATACGGCTGATTTTCGCAAGGCATCATACAACAAAATTTCTTCTGCTTTGGTTAGCACAATTTTACTCCCAATTGACTAAAAATCGTGTTTGCTTATAAAATATCATACTTGAGAATCAACAATAATTTCTCCTTCAGTTTTTTTTTTCTTTTCTCTTTTAACCAAATTTAATTATTTGTTTTAAGATTATTATTAGGCAATATTTTGAAAAAAAAAAAAAATATATAGCGACTTTAGGCGGACTGGGCTCGAACCGGGGCCTCGAGGATAGTGGTGAGGCATTACATTAAACAACTCGACCACCCAACCCACGGCAAGTAGAGTTCAACAAATGCAACATTAACTCAAGGTAAAGAACTAAGGCGACAGCGAAGTGTCACACCGGTCCGGTAAACTACACACACATACCAACTTCTTTTCAAAAGCCAATATGAAGACCAAACTAAGAGAAGAAATACAAGTTCACTAACAGTAAGGTTAAAAAACACATCGGGTAAAGTAAAGTTAATCTAATTTATTTTCTCTTAACGAACAAAAAGAAGCACCAAAGTTGTTATTGAAAGATTGACGTCTTTTAAAAAGTTGACCTCAACCTTTCAATGGGGGGCAGTATGTTGAAGCTCGAACTCTCACTACGAGGTGTCAAGGTTTGTCACTTGATTCTTCTCAGACTTATACTGAAAAGAAACAGGTCAAAAGAACCACAAAGGATCCCAATTTAAATTATTAGAAGTCATGACACGTACCTAATAATAGATAATTTTCCCAGGTCAAACTACCATTAGCCATCTGCGACAACAACACAAACATTAAATAAACGTCAGATGTCATGTTCCCCACTCAAGAAATCAAGGAGTCGGCAATGCAGTAATACCGCAGAGCAGCCAACATCAAAGTGCGACAGAATCCACACTTCTAAATGAAGACTCGTTCCACATCATTTAATGGAATCAACACAAAAATATATTTTATTTAAGAACATAATAATTTAGACTAAAAAACATAAACCTTTCCTGTACTTGAAAATAATTTAGGAATGGCCATATTATATATGTATATACATGTGGTATAATATTTCGCATCGTTATGTAATCATACGTTGTACTTGCTAAGCACAGCTGCTAGGGTCAATGTACTCGTCTAACCCACGCAAAGCCGTTTAGGTCAACGGACTTTTCTGTTGCTACCTATGCACAGCTGCTAAGGTCAATGTACTTTGCTTGCTGTGCGCAAGGTAAAATAATTTGTTGGTGCCGTGCGCAATTCAAAGGCAATATATAGAAATAGTCCTAGTGAACCCATAAAGGACTATCAACTAACAACGGTAACGTTTGGCACTACTCCAGCTCCTTATCTCGCTATCAAAACACTTCATCAGCTTGCACAGGATGAAGCTGAGAAGTATCCAATTACTACTAAAATTGTTACTCGCGACTTCTACGTAGACGATTTAATTACAGGTGCAGAATCTATCGATGAAGCTGTCAAGATACAAACGCAGCTCGTTAGTCTATTATCTTTAGCTGGGTTTAATCTAAGGAAATGGGTTAGCAACTCCTCGGATCTTCTAGCAGACATTCCAGAGGAGCAAAGGGAATTACAACTTCCCTTACGGTTTGCAAGTGATGAGTCAGTAAAAACTCTTGGTATCCACTGGTATCCAGGAGCTGATTACTTTATCTTGCAATTTCGACAAATCGCAGACCGTCTATCTACTAAACGATCTGTTTTATCAGAAATTGCTACATTGTTTTATCCACTAGGCTGGATCTCACCAATAGTAATCACTGCAAAGGTTCCGATGCAAACTTTGTGGCTTTCTGGATGTTCGTGGGATGATCCGATTCCTGCACCCATTGACACCCAATGGCGGCATTTTAAGGCAGAGTTGTATCATATCAGCCAGCTTAAAATCCCACGCTGGCTACATACGACAAACAATTTAACAAATTGTCAGATACACGGATTCTCAGATGCCTCCAATCAAGCTTATTCTGCTGCTGTGTATATCAAGGTTGTTGACGTCGAAGGAAAAATCCATATCAATTTGCTAATGGCAAAATCGAAAGTAGCTCCTGTGAAACCTGTATCACTTCCTCGGCTGGAGTTATGTGGAGCAGTTTTATTAACTCGTCTTATAAATCGAGTAAAGATAGACTTGGAACTTAATCGAGTCCCCATCTATGCATGGACAGACTCTTCTATAGTCTTATCTTGGATACACAATCATCCAAACAAATATAAGACTTATGTAGCGAATAGGGTTTCTGAAATCCAGGAACAACTAGATATCAAAGCCTGGCGTCACGTGCGTTCCGCAGATAATGCCGCAGATTGCAACTGCAGAGGAATCAAACCTGCGAATCTAATCAATCTTGAACTCTGGTGGCACGGACCCAGTTGGCTTCAGTAGCCCGAGGAACATTGGCCTAAGTCAAAACCCTCAGCTAACATGCAGATAGATTCTGTACAAAAGCGCGTGACACATACTGCTGTAGCCCAAACAATGATAAACGAATTATTTGATAAATATTCTTCTTTCATAAAATTAAATCGTGTCACAGCATATTGCCTCAGATTTTTGAACAATATCCGAGCAAGCCAAAATCTGACAAAAGGTTTAATTAAACAAACCGAACAGCTTTCCCAACAGAGCTGCTGGAAGCAAAATATCTGTTAATAAAATTAGCGCAAGGCATTACTTACGATACCGAGATAAGACAATTAAAAGCAGGATTATCGCTGCCAGCTAAAAGCAATTTGATAACCCTTAATCCATTTCTTGACAATAACAAGTTATTGCGGGTAGGAGGTCGCTTACAAAACGCTCATATCCCATATGATCAACAACATCCGATCATTCTACCAAAAGCAAGTAAATTAACAAACCTAATTATAGATCATATTCATCTAAAAACTTTGCATGGTGGTGTACAGCTTGTATTAAATAGTCTAAGACACGAATATTGGGTTTTACAAGGACGACGAACAGTAAAAAACATCCTACATAGATGCATTCCCTGCTTCAAGCAAGCTGCCCGAACTAGGACTCAAATAATGGGAAATTTGCCAACTCCAAGAGTGAATATCTCAAGACCATTTCAACAAACAGGTGTCGATTATGCCGGTCCTATTAATTTAAAAATGTCAAAGCACAGGGGCAATCGATATTACAAAGGCTATATATGTATCTTCGTCTGTATGGCCACGAAAGCTATCCATATTGAGCCAGTTTCTGACTTATCTACAGCTAGTTTCATCGCAGCTTTCAAAAGGTTTTCTAGTCGCCGAGGTTTGTGCACTGATATTTATTCTGACTGCGGAACCAATTTTGTTGGTGCCGACAAGGTTTTCCAGAAAGAATTCAAATCTGCACTCAAAAACGCAAGCAACGAAATTGCTGAAAAAATTGCGCACGACGGCATTCACTGGCACTTCAATCCACCTTCGGCTCCACATTTTGGAGGCCTGTGGGAAGCTGGAGTGAAATCTATTAAATTTCATTTAAAACGAGTCTTAGGAAACGCCCTTCTAACTTTTGAGGAATTTGCAACAGTCCTGGCACAAATCGAGGCCTGTTTAAACTCGCGACCTTTGTGTCCCATGACTGAAGATAAAGATGACCCAATGCATTAACTCCAGGACATTTTTTGATAGGAAAATCTTTAATCGCACCACCAGAGCCTGTGATGCCCATTAGAATATCATCAGTTACTAGATTGAATCATGTACAACTCCTGAAGCAACACTTTTGGAACAAATGGTCAACCGATTACCTGAATTCATTGCAAAATAGGCCTAAATGGCAACAACCAACATTAAATCCTTCTGTCGGAGATTTAGTTCTGATTAAAGAAACAAATTTACCTGCATGTCATTGGATATTAGGAAGAATACTAGAAGTGCATAAAGGACATGATAACTACGTGAGGGTAGTTACAATAAAAACCAGCAAGGGCATCTTAAAAAGACCTATTACGAAAGTATGTCTCTTTCCAAAATCTGCAGAAAGCCCAAATCTGTAACGATAAGGGCATCTGTCTTAAAAAAAAAAACAAAAACAAATCATTTTTAACATATGTACCTACATATAGGTACACAACAGCAAGCCTGCATACAAAATAAAATCTGTTTTTTTTTTTTTTTAATCTCAAATGCATACAATTCTTTCGGGAGAAAATTCTATCAAGTGGTAAATTCTGCAGAACCGGCCGTTAACATACCCACAAAGTTGCACCTCTACCAAATTCAAAAACAACAACCGCTAATTTGAACAAATTTGAAAATTTATCAAATATAGCCCGCATCGATTTGCATAAAACTCCTAAGAAGTCCGTTAGCCCTGCCTATAAATTTGAATCAGCATTCAAAATTACATCAGTTTTATTTCAAGATGCAATCACCCGAACGCGATTTGTCGAGTGCATCATCGCGGCCGTCAACGCCTGGAAAAAGCATTGAAGAGTTTCTTCGGGAGCTGGATAAGCTGAGATTGGGTGAATTCCCATGTCCAGAAGTGATCTGCATAGAAGATTCACCTCCACCGTCTCCAATTCCAAAGAGGAAAAAGGTAGCCAATACAGCATCCACGCCGAGGCAGGCAGAGCCAGCTACAGCTTTAACGGAACAGCGGACACAATCGTCTACGTCTGCTGTTACCATACAGCAGCTACAGCCGTCCACTTCTGCTAAAATCCAGCAACAGCCATGTACAGCGGAGCGACTGCTACAGGCAGCTAGCTACATAGTTGAGCAGCAGCCTCCGCCAACTACATCTGCTGCTGTAACAACACAGTCGGCGACATCACTCAACGCTTCTGGGTTCCAGCAGGTGAGATTGATGACTTCATCGCAGCCTGCATCAGAATCACGACCCAAAATATTACAAGATATTGTGCTTCTTCCCGCAGCACACGCAGACAACGATCTACAGGTGCTCGTGGTCGATAACAACCGGCAAGATGTATGTGAGACGATCACGGTATCATATGCAGCGTTACAAAAATCGAAGAAACGGAGGCAGCGTTTTACGACACGTGACGGCATAAGGATCAAAATAAAATTATTGGCAGATGGAAAAATAAAGGTTATAAAATAAATAACTAAACTAGAAACATTGGACTGTCTTTTATTTCCTTTCCCGTTCCACATTGCTCTCTCTCATTGAATTTTCATTGCTTCGCTTCACAATTCGATGTCTTTGGCTTATGGGGCATACGGCTGATTTTCGCAAGGCATCATACAACAAAATTTCTTCTGCTTTGGTTAGCACAATTTTACTCCCAATTGACTAAAAATCGTGTTTGCTTATAAAATATCATACTTGAGAATCAACAATAATTTCTCCTTCAGTTTTTTTTTTTTTCTTTTCTCTTTTAACCAAATTTAATTATTTGTTTTAAGATTATTATTAGGCAATATTTTGAAAAAAAAAAAAATATATAGCGACTTTAGGCGGACTGGGCTCGAACCGGGGCCTCGAGGATAGTGGTGAGGCATTACATTAAACAACTTGACCACCCAACCCACGGCAAGTAGAGTTCAACAAATGCAACATTAACTCAAGGTAAAGAACTAAGGAGACAGCGAAGTGTCACACCGGCCCGGTAAACTACACACACATACCAACTTCTTTTCAAAAGCCAATACGAAGACCAAACTAAGAGAAGAAATACAAGTTCACTAACAGTAAGGTTAAAAAACACATCGGGTAAAGTAAAGTTAATCTAATTTATTTTCTCTTAACGAACAAAAAGAAGCACCAAAGTTGTTATTGAAAGATTGACGTCTTTTAAAAAGTTGACCTCAACCTTTCAATGGGGGGCAGTATGTTGAAGCTCGAACTCTCACTACGAGGTGTCAAGGTTTGTCACTTGATTCTTCTCAGACTTATACTGAAAAGAAACAGGTCAAAAGAACCACAAAGGATCCCAATTTAAATTATTAGAAGTCATGACACGTACCTAATAAAAGATAATTTTCCCAGGTCAAACTACCATTAGCCATCTGCGACAACAACACAAACATTAAATAAACGTCAGATGTCATGTTCCCCACTCAAGAAATCAAGGAGTCGGCAATGCAGTAATACCGCAGAGCAGCCAACATCAAAGTGCGATAGAATCCACACTTCTAAATGAAGACTCGTTCCACATCATTTAATGGAATCAACACAAAAATATATTTTATTTAAGAACATAATAATTTAGACTAAAAAACATAAACCTTTCCTGTACTTGAAAATAATTTAGGAATGGCCATATTATATATGTATATACATGTGGTATAATATTTCGCATCGTTATGTAATCATACGTTGTACTTGCTAAGCACAGCTGCTAGGGTCAATGTACTCGTCTAACCCACGCAAAGCCGTTTAGGTCAACGGACTTTTCTGTTGCTACCTATGCACAGCTGCTAAGGTCAATGTACTTTGCTTGCTGTGCGCAAGGTAAAATAATTTGTTGGTGCCGTGCGCAATTCAAAGGCAATATAAGTCGCAGGCTAACTCATATCTTCCTCTTTTAGTATCCAGCTTCTATAGAGTGCGCATCATTTTGGAATTCGATTTGGCTAGTGTAATCAAATATAATTATTAACAAATTAACTTTATCTTGGGTAACGACTGAGATAAAGATATTTATTCTGGGTCTCGACTGGAATAAATTCTACTAACATAACAACTTTATCTTGGGTAACGACTGAGATAAAGATATTTATTCTGGGTCTCGACTGGAATAAATTCTACTAACCTAATAACTTTATCTTGGGTAGCGACTGAGATAAAGATATTTATTCTGGGTCTCGACTGGAATAAATCTTACTAATAACAACTTTATCTTGGGTACCGACTGAGATAAAGATATTTATTCTGGGTCTCGACTGGAATAAAATTTACTAACCTAATAACTTTATCTTGGGTAACGACTGAGATAAAGATATTTATTTTGGGTCTCGACTGGAATAAATCTTACTAATAACAACTTTATCTTGGGTACCGACTGAGATAAAGATATTTATTCTGGGTCTCGACTGGAATAAATTTTACTAACTCAAACCTTTATCTTGGGTCTCGACTGAGATAAAGATAGTTATTCCGGGTACCGACTAGAATAACACTCACTAATCTCAAACCTTTATCTTGGGTCTCGACTGAGATAAAGATATTTATTCTGGGTACCGACTAGAATAAACACGACTAATACAATTTTGCTTTGGGTCTCGACCGAAGTAAAGTATCTTGTTCCGGGGAACGACTAGAACAAGATAATCACTAACTATTTAATTACCAACGCCATAAAGTCGATTCCATAGTTTTATACTGGTGAGTACATCTTTGATTAATCATATATTATATTTCATATTGATTAATATATTTATATACCTATATATATACATATAGTGCCATTGGTCAAAGTAGCCACAACTTTGACAGTATTATATTGAAATTATTATTGTGTAGTGAGTAAGCGATTTTTTTGAATATATTGAAGTTTAGTTCTTAAGTGTGAAATTGAATTCTGTTAATTTTAGTTCTAGTTGTAATGTTGTACTTAAGTTTTACGTGCGTCCAATAAACCACTGGCTATAAAATATTCCCCGGCGTTATTATTTACAGTCCACATCCTTCTCTATATTTTTTCTTGAGTGTTCTCATTGGGCAGATCACCCCATATCTTTCCAAAAATCCGTACCCAAGATAATAGAGTGTGGAACTTCCGGAATGATTAGAACTGAAAAAATTTTGATGAATCCCGTTAGTTCAATTGGAATCTTTACTTCCCCTAGAACGCCAATCCTTTCCCCATTAGCCAACGAGACTGATTGAGCACCACGTTTATATGTATATGTCTAAATTCATAGCCTTTAGCTTATCCCATCCAGGGCCACCAACAATCTTTCGCGATGCTCCCGAGTCTAGAAGACCTAGCATGCTGACGTTGAAAACAGAAATTTTTAGAAAAGATCGCACATCATTTTCCTAATGAGAGAAAACATAATCCAGCATCGCTGTTAATGTACGATCTCTTGCTATACAACATTGGGATTCATCACACAATCTACGAACAGTGGCATCTTCGGGCATTCTATTGGAGTTCAGCGTGACGCCTACTGCTGAGCTCTGCTCCCGTTTCCCGCTTGTTGTTGAGATTGAGCTACATAATTGGTGGGACTACAATTAGGACATCTGGATCGAATAACACCCACTGACCCACAACCAAAACACCTCCTTTGTTCGCGACAATGCCGGGCAGTGTGACCCTCTCGTTTGCAATTCAAACACTTACATCGAAAACGCGGGGGGTTGGTTTCAACCGGTGAAATTTCTGTCTTAGCCGATGCTATATACGCCAAATCTGGTTCTAACAAATGGCTACTACGACGTGAGGGAGGGGGTATAAAGGCTTCTACTGATGACCTAAAGGCCTCTAACTTTCTTCCCAATTCTACTAATTTCTGAGTATTATCTACTTCACTTAGTCCCAACTGCGCTTGATAGAAAGGGCTCACATTGCGTATTAACACCCTCAATTGCTGAGCTTCAGATACTGGGACTGTTAAACGCGAGAACATACTTTCCATAATTGCCACATATGTTCCTATCGATTCATCCTTGCCTTGAGTTCGCTTACGGATTTCATCCATCAAGCGATCGTCATAATCTGAAGGAAGATATTCTTTTCTCAGCTCCTTGACAAGGTCTGACCAATTATGTACTTTGTTTTTATTGGCGCGGTACCAGATTAGTGCTCGACCTTCGAAAAGATCAAAAGCTGATCTGAACAGTTGTTGTTTCGTAACTCCGCGAGCTTCGCTTAACTCAGTAACCCTCTCTAAGAATGAGTTAAGAGACTGTCCGGTTTCACCTGAAAAATGTACACCCCACTTATATATGTCTACTCTGGAACGTCCGTTAGGTAACAGAGTTGAAGATAGAAAAGATTCATTTTCTTCGTCTTCGGAATTGAGATCTAAACTAGTCCCTTCAGCTTTACTTTGTAAAGCGCCCAAAGCTAAAATCAGTGTGCCCTTCAGACAACTTTTTTCTTTTATCTGATCTGCCCCAACCGGTTCGCAGCGACCCAATCTACCTAGAGCCCATTGAATTTTAGTAAGCAGCTTCTTATAGTCACCACTACGCTCACCACCGACAAACTTATCTAATACCTCGTTTATCTCTATTATTTTATTATTTAGTACCCCCTTATCTTCTTCAAATTTATACGGATAATCAGGATACTCCATCGATTCACATTTTTCAGTTTTTAAAACGGCCCGGAAGAGCTTCCTCATATCATCTACCGATCCGACTTTTAGCCCTCTTATCGTTAATTCATACGCGAGCTCATCTTGACTAAGCCGATTTATATCCATTTTCTCGTTTACTTGTCTAATTCTTTAACCCGTAAAACTTTCAAATTTCAACCGCCTCTGTTACTAAAATTTGTTGAATCGCTTTGTTTTAACGCACTTAATTCTTCAAAAAAATCTCCGGAAAACCAGTCAATGACCACAACCCGTAATACTAACAAAAGCTTGTTCTAAACTATCTAAAACTGACCAATCTAAAGTACGCTCGTAGAGGAAAAATGTCAAAGTAATGATGGGACTTGGAAACGAGATTATCGAATATTCAATATTCACAATGCTATATGATTATATATAACTAATCTAAATTATTAATTAAATTTAGGATTTTTAAATAAATTCACTGCAAAAAAATATATGTTACTTAATTCTAATATATCTGCCAATTTTCCATTACTTCAATGTGCATAGAAGCAATTACCAAAACAACCTCCCTGAAAAGTAGGGGACCTGTCACAATATACTCAGCTGAGTTTTGCATTTAAAGTTAAAATTAATGATATATCGCCATATATCTGTGTGCTGATTAATGAAAACACAGCACTGCCCGTTGCTGTAGGAACGGGACTTGTTTCATAATGATATCGCTCGATAATGCTACAAAAAAAAATTCTCGAGTTCACTGAGATCTAATATGGCAAGCTGATCAATAAAATAAATTTACTGGCTACGTGTATTTAGTAACTTAAATAACTTACGAAAAAAAAAATTCACAATTCCTTCGTCCAGATGCATAGTATGTAACTATGTGTAACCATATACATTTTATAGCATGCAAACACATAAAGTTGATAGATATGCCGGTTCGCTTAAACGTAAGATATTTAAGGTAAAAATAACTTTAAATAAAATAATTCAAAATATACCAAATACAATTTCAACCACGTTCCACCATTCAGGCTAAGTTAATTTTATCAGCAAACGCTATATAGCTACTTATATTATGGACTCTTCACGATCGAGGGAATTAAGTTCCCAATTATCCCTTTTTCCCACAATTGAATGATTAGCTACAGATTGACACCAGCATGCACGAAACATTCACTGAAACTCACTGGATAATTTTGTTAAAAAAAAATCAAAACTTCTAGATAAATGCACTAGCCATGACAGGAGATTAAGAACTACTGCATCGATTGAACAAATGAGACCAAATAGGCACTCCGCTATGTATATACATGTAGGGTTCGAAATTAAATTAGAAAAATTTAAAGTTGGTTATTTTAATTAATGACACTATTTATTTACGGAAATTCAGTTATAAAGGTAAAGTTCTTTTATTTCACTATTGCTAAGATTTAGGTAGATGTTAGTTAACTCACGGTAAATATAATTATAATAGAATATAAGTCTAGTCTCTAATTAATGCACAATCTTTATTTACAGCTGGTACGCGACTTAACAAAACTCGGCTTATTAGCAGGTAATTCGAATAAAATTAATTTGAACCGGCAATAATGTTCACTTCTACGGCTTAACTTATACAGCTTAACAATCCGACTGCACTGCAACTAAACGATTACACGGCTTAACGAGTCAACTGCAACTGAACAGCAATTATCGCATGACTTCAGGTCCAGCATTTACAACATAGCGGTAAGTTATTGTTCTCAATTTTGTGCAGCTGCACGAAATTCTTGAAATTTATTCAGTTACTACTCGGTGAGGGTTACCAAAAACCTCACTCTGAAGATCGAGTTTTCGTATGACTTCTTCGGATGACGTTGACTTCACTGGATAAATCCAAGTGAATTTACTGAAGGCGTCTACTACCACAAACAAGAACTTATACGACTTCGCGGTTGATGGTAGAGGTCCCAGATGATCTAGATGAAATGTTAACAGAGGTACATCCATCTTGTCTATAGGACTAAGGTAACCTTCCTGCTTGCCTTGCTTTCTAGATGCTAAAATGCAAGTGATGCAATTGGCGACTGTCTCATCTGCCCTTTTTGAAAGTCTCGGAATATAATAATACTGTCCGGCAAGTTCGACCAATCTTTTTGAACTTGCATGACCTTGTACGTGTATGTGTTTCAAAACTTCGCGTTGTAATTGCTTCGGAACTACTAATAAGTATTTTCCTCCACACAGCTTGTATAAAATGTTTCTACGCAGCAAATAATCTTCATACGGCTTATCCTGTAAAATAGTTGCGACTAACCGGCAATTTTCATCTTCCATCTGGGCTTTTCGTATTCTCTGGAGTAGACCATCTTCGATAGGTAACACTATTGGATAACGGCTGAGGGCATCTACATGACGCATCATTGTTCCTAATCGGTGATGTACGCTGCAATTATACTCCTCCAAGAGCAAGGCCCATCTGGCTATGCGGCTGCACAATTCTTTCCTCTTCATGGTAAGTTGGAAAGCTTTACAATCAGTATATATTTCAAATTGAAGACCAAGCAGATAAGTCCTCAACTTCTTAAGCGACTTTATTATGGCCAAAACCTCAAGTTCGTAACTAGAATAATTTTGCTCACTTCGCGTGGTTTTAAAACTTAAATAGAATACAGGATGAAACTGGCCACTATCACTATGCTTTTGCAGTAGTACTGAGCCAAATCCATCTTTACTGGCATCTGTATGCAGTTGAGTCTCCAATGAGGGATTAAATAATTTTAAAACTGGTTCTCTACAAAGCCTGTCCTTTAACGTGTGAAATGCATCTTGATGAACTTGATTGAAGACAAACTTTGCGTCCTTTCTGGTTAAATCTGACAGTGGTTTAGCAATTTGGGAATAGCTGGGTACAAATTTTCTAAAATAACTGGTAAGACCAAGAAAACTTTGCAGCTGCTTAATATTTTTCGGAATTGCGAACTCCCTGACTGCTCTTACCTTTTCAGTTGACAGCTGTATGCTTCCATTTTCTATGATGTGTCCGAGAAATTCAACTTTTCTTTGTAAAAATCGACATTTTTCCCATTTCACCAGCAAACCATTTTCTTGTGCTACCCTTAAAACAATCTTTAGCCGTTCAATATTCTCCTCTTCGTTTTCTGCTGGGATAATAACGTCGTCCATATATACGAGTAAAATATTCTTCTGTATTAATGTTCGAAACACAGCATTGATGAATCTCTGGAATACAGCAGGTGAATTACATAGACCAAACGGTACCTTAAGAAATTCGTACTGTCCTTCCGGCGTAATGAATGAAGTGTATTTTTGACTTTCCGGCACTATATCAACGTGGAAGAATCCATTTCGCAGATCTAAAGTACTGAACACTTTGGCACCATATAATTCTTGAATCACGTCTTCGATATTTGGGAGCGGATATCTGTCTTTAATGATTTTACCGTTCAGCTTACGATAATCAATACATAGTCTATAAGTTCCATCCTTCTTGTTCGCGAGCACTACCGGACTAGCAAAGTCAGAGTTACTTTCTTTAATTACACTGTCATCTAACCATTGCCTAATTTGATCGCGCACTATCTCTCTTTCTTTAGGAGCTAACCTACGTGGCTTATGATATACAGGTGCTTCATCCACTAACGATATCTGCATCTGTACGCAAGACTTTCCCGGTCTGACTGGTCTATATTGCTTGATTAACTCGGATATTTCCTGTGAGAATATTTTGTTTGAAACTTGCCCAGAGTTTCCCGGCTTGGCGTCTTCAATCAGCTGAACTACATCAATTTGAGATAGAAAATTATCTTCTTCTCGCCTCGCTTTAAATAGTTGGACCTTTCCATCTTCTATAATAACAGTAGAGTACTTTAAAATATCCTTACCAATCAATAGATCGTCCGAAAGCCAATTGTCTGGAACAATATGTAATCTTGTTGTATACGAGTTTCCTTGTATGTAAAGAGCAGCGATAAATGAACCTAATGTTTTGTTTAATGTAGCACCAAAGCCTGCCAAAGAAATACTTGGTCCTCTGCTTTCTTGTAAGCCCGCATTGATCTTCTCACTAACTGTTTTTCTAATCAGAGTTACATCACTCCCCGTATCAATTAATGCTAAAAAGTTTATTCCACCAATTTCTATCTCTATTCTCATACCTGGCAGCGTCACTAGATTCACCGACGGATGGATGGACATACTTGTTTCACCTTTCGATTTAGGACAACTTGGGGACATATGTCCAAACTCGCCACAGCTGAAACATCGCGCACCTTTTGCTTTGTTAGGACACACTTTTGTAAAATGAGAAGTTGATCCTCAATTGAAACATCTTTTTCCAGCAGTTTTACGATCCTTTACACTTCGATTTGGTCGTTCATCCTGTTTTGTAACTCTCTTCACATCTTGTTGGCTCTTAATGATCTGATAAACTCTAAACTTGTCTTTCAATTCATTCAAGTCTTTTGCTTCATATAACACTGTTTTATTCAATACGTCGTCGGATATTCCTGCTATGATATATGCTACGAGAGATTGTTCGTCGATATTTCTCCTTTTTGCTAACTGCTTCATTGAATACATGTATTTTAAGAAAGACTCATTCGGACTCCTTTTTCTACTTTCTAGAGCCCTATGTATATCCAAACTGGTGGGTACGTGATCGAACTCTTTTTTTAAAAAGTTCTTAAGAGATTCCCAACTAGTTATTCCATTGGCTGCTTCCACTGATAACTTTGCGGCTCCGAACAGCAGGCGTCGCGCGTAAAGGTATGTATGTATTTCACTCCAACCACAAACCTCAGAGATTTCTTCGAATTCTTTCACCCAAACGGTAAAATTCTTCCCTGACTCGCCACTAAATTTTTCTAATGACTCCTCTACATCCTTAAAAACAAAAGTCGTCATGTTTGTCTCCTATTTAGATGTATTCGTTCCGTCAAAACCTTCGAACTCTGGCTCAGCCAGCAGACTGCTAATTGATTCCACAATTTCTCCCTCGCGATCCTCGCTAGGTTCTTTCAAAATATTTTCGGCTTGTTTATCTGAAGATTCTAGACTAACAGCTGCATTCAATCTATCTATCAAATCCTTCTTTACTCGATAGCTATGGGGTAATCCTCTATCCGTAAGATACTTTTGAAGTTCGGATAATCGATTAAAGTCACCCATAAAGTTGTGGAATTTAGGAATTTATTTTACAGAATTTCTGCATACCATACCGTTAAAACATAAGTTATCCTGTTATGCGATTGCAAGTTGTGTGCAAGCAACTATTATTTTCAACATTCTTATTTGAACATTTCTAGCTTTGGTCCCAAAACTGTTTCACTAACACCTTTAAATTATCTATGCGCACAAGTTCACGTCTTAACTTTATCCCCAATTCAGATTTATATCTGTGAGATAAACCAACTATATCTTTTCAGCACTTATAAACAGATCTTAATGCACGTTTTAGAATTTCTTTTCACAACTTGATTTATTTTATATATATCGCACTTAGCACTGTTCAATTTTTAATGTAGAAATCGCACGAGGGTATCCCGTTAGTATTCCGCTAGTTAATCTGCTCCGGTACCCGGATCCACGCTTACAGTTCACTATCTACAGTTCAAAATCCCGCTATCCCACTTCTGACACCATTATGTAGGGTTCGAAATTAAATTAGAAAAATTTAAAGTTGGTTATTTTAATTAATGACACTATTTATTTACGGAAATTCAGTTATAAAGGTAAAGTTCTTTTATTTCACTATTGCTAAGATTTAGGTAGATGTTAGTTAACTCACGGTAAATATAATTATAATAGAATATAAGTCTAGTCTCTAATTAATGCACAACCTTTATTTACAGCTGGTACGCGACTTAACAAAACTCGGCTTATTAGCAGGTAATTCGAATAAAATTAATTTGAACCGGCAATAATGTTCACTTCTACGGCTTAACTTATACAGCTTAACAATCCGACTGCACTGCAACTAAACGATTACACGGCTTAACGAGTCAACTGCAACTGAACAGGAATTATCGCATGACTTCAGGTCCAGCATTTACAACATAGCGGTAAGTTATTGTTCTCAATTTTGTGCAGCTGCACGAAATTCTTGAAATTTATTGAAACTTTGTTTTATCTTCTTTTTTTCAGATTTCCGACGCAGAATCCCACATACATATATATAATAATAGTTTTTTGCGAATAAAAGCTGTTTTTCTCAGACGAATCTTGATGTACGTAAACGCCGATTTATGATGAACGAAATCTGTTGGCCGCTACCAGCTAGGTGATTTACTGTACCCAATTTCACAGGGAAATAATAATTTTTTTTTTTGATAAAACGTTAAGAATTTCCTTGTCGCTTATGCTTTACTATGCTTTGAGATGATTCCACGTAGAAATTCAATAAATTCACAGATTTTTTCTGTACTAATTCCTCTTATAGATTGGCCCCACGTTGGGCGCCAAAATGTTACGCTTGCCTAAGGCGTGAAAGGAGGCGGCTCTAGTGGAGATGGGTGAGGGTTTTAAATTAAAAGATGTTATGGGCGCCACGTGGTTTTGGGAGATACCACGAAACCTTAATTGAATGAAAGCACAAGGAGTATAAAATTCAATTTTCAACTATATTATTCCAGACTTTAACCCAAAAAAACAAAAATATTACAAACACAGATTTTACACCAAATCCTTTTCTTTTCCTTAGAAATCTAATGAACAAAACGAGAATAAATGGTACTTAACTTTTGATCCTCTGCCCTTATGGAGAATCGCCAATCTAGTCACTCCCAAGCCTTTTTTTTTAAACGAAAATCCGCAAACGGTCCAGAGCCTCAGCTTCTTACTGCACTTATTTCTTTTTTTTTTTCTTTTTGTTATAACTTTAATTCTTCCCCTTTTTTTTGGAATCAAGCCTTTTTCTTTTACTTTTCAACTTCTTGCCTCGTGATCTACGTTACTTTCCTCCTCTCTCGCCCACCGGAAGTGATCTTGCCTTCGCCACGGAGAGCACAAATGGCCGATATTTCAATTCAACCTTACGTTCAGTTTCACTTTAAAAATTTTTATATTTTATTTGCATTTTCCAAGGCTGATTGTAATTAACTTATTTTGTCTATTTATTATTGTACACGTAAATGGTATAGATTTCATGTGGAACCATGGCTACTCCGGGTGGCTCACAACTCCTAAAAATACATAGCGTGCTCTAATAAATTATAGTTTGAGTGCTTCTCAAAAAGTCTCTGGACGCGTTTCTTTGTACTTCGGCAATTCTTATAATCAAGATGTCTCCATATGAACAAGAGGATCTATGTACGCCTGTGCGTTTAACTTAGTATAGTATAGAGATTAATACAGGATAAAAAAAAAATCGGAAATTATTTTAACTAAAATATACAATATGATGATGTGCAGGTATTTCTTTAGGAAGCTTTGAAAATGTATCTGCCCTCCCGAAGCCGGTATTCACGTTCAGCATCCGAAAAACAATTTTTGTAGAAGGTCCCGTGAATTCTATGCCCAGGAGTAAATGTGTCAGTGTATTTACTGTAGTTCTATGATACGTAGTCCTAAAAAAAATATCCAAGGGCATTACTAGTTCCGAGATCGAAATATGTATTTAGAACACAACTATGACACATAACAATATTGGTTTACAACTTCCTAAAAATAAAAGAAAATCATCTGTAATTTTAAATTGGTTACAAGGTTTTTTTTTCTCTTTATATATTTGCGTTAAAATTACCTGGAAAAAAAATACTTAAGGATAAATATACCCATATATAAGTGTATATAAATATTTTTCGGTTTTTCTTTTGCTAACAACCATGTTTTAAAGGGAGTTAATTATGGGACGAGGGAGTGATTGAGGGTGATGGGAGGAATGGGAGGGGTGTGGACATGTAGCGTAGTACGTTGTAGGATTCTTTGAATCCACACAAATGGGGCTAAGTAATACTCTGGCGTTGACCCACTTAGCCAGGGAGGATGAGGGCATTGGGCCTGATTGGTCTAGGTTTGGGGCTCAAACAACACCTGGAGTTCCCCTCCATCTCTATTGTTTTCCATCTTCTGTCTAATAGTAATAATTTTTCCGGCTGGAGTGTCAAGTGGTCACGCCTTTGCATATAACTATATAATGTCTAGTTGAGTGTAACTTTTGATTATATGTAGTGAATTTCAGCAAGCTTTTGTCTGTCCGTCCGTCTGTCTGTTTATTATCTTCATGGTTATAGTGTACAGCTATCTTGAGCATCCAAAGGGTGTAGAGAGCAAGAACCTCACCTCCCGGCTGATCGCTAGCGGGCAAAAAGCTATGCGCTCCCTACATTGGCCCTGCGGATGAATTTTTGCAGCATAAGTTGTGATTCGCGGCCAGGGAGTTCAGGTATAGATGCATGGTCAGAAGTGTATTTGTAAATGGATGCCTGAGTTCGTGAGCTGGTGGACAAAATCTCCCGATTGTTACACTACACGCCAAGAAATTAAAAGCAATTATAAAGAAAATAGGAATCAGCAATACGATCAATATTGTGAAAGGTCATTCTATAAGCAAGAAAGCAATAAAATTCCTGACTTGAAATTTCTTTTTGAAATTATTAATTCTGGCTTATGGAATGATTTTCCCTTCAAGCAATGTAAATTAATTTATACTGATTATATAAAATCAGAATTGTTTCACATATCAAGGTGTACTTTCCTCATCAAATCGGCTCATAAGTTTATCTGATCACAAAGCTGCATTTTAGCCTGATCAAACTCTTCATTGAGTCTTAGCCTACAAGATCAATAAAGCGGCATAGTACACTATGAAAAAAACACCTGGAAACTAAAGTAGAGTTAGAGCTTCGGAGTAACAAAATACATAATTTTTGTAAACAATTTTAACTAAAAAGAGTAAACTGCTAACCATGAAGTAAGTAAAAGGAGTTTCTCTATCTTTTCTCTCCCTTTTCATACAGGTAACCTAATAAGGTCATCAGCAGTATACTATCTCTGGTGACATCAGGAGGAAGGGGCACAGTACTTTTGGACTGTCATCTGGTCCTCAGGAGTATCATCACAGATAAGGCGAAGCAAGGTCCCTTCAGGACGATATGTGTAAGTTTGTAATCATTCTTCGGAATTTCCCAAGGCACTATTTTTTTTGCTTATGGCGCATGATAGTTCGGGATTTTGTGGTGAGGTGCTAGCATTCCGACCCTAAGCCATCCTACTTCAAGCACGCCGAAGAAAAGCAGCGCTCATGTACACGAATTTTTTAGGTATCACACCTCTCTCTATATTCTAAGATAAAATCTTAAGAACTTCGTTATAATCACTTTACTGTAATGTCAGAAAAATCAATTTTATAATCAAACTTTCACGTGCAAAATTATGAACGGGCAGTCATCTAGGGTATCGTAAGAATTGCTCTCAGACCTATTAACTTTTTTACTTGTTCTTAAATAGAAACAACTGATTTTTTAAGTATCCAAAAACTAATTTCAGTACTGCACGCAGCCTTAAGCCGGGGTTACTAAAATCTCAACGAATGTAGTCCTATATAACTTAATTCCAAGTTTAAAATTTTCCAGTCATGACACTACTTTTGCTACTTTACTCTTTTATGATTTGTTTTGCTATAATGTGTATAGAATAGAAAAAGCATTTATTAAACAATCTCTGCCTAAGCTACGTTACAACTTTAGGTACATCGAGTATAATATAGATAATAGTATTATAAGTTGAATACAAAGTTAAGAAAAACAGCAAAAACACAACTGGCAAACTCGTTGCAATTGACACTATCAAGGAATACAATTTTAAACGGGGTGGTAAAAGGACTTATAATAATTTTTAAACTAAAATTAAAATTGAATTGAAATTGAGATTAAAACAAAGTAAAGAAAAACAAAATACAAAGAGAATGGAATACGCTAACATATAAAAATAACTGAATAAATAAAACACTAGAAAATGATGCAGCAAGTAAAATAAGATAAATAAAATGAGCATAGATGAGTAAGATCGTAACCCCTGGAATATAAAGCCATGAACAAAGTCGAAAAAAGAGAGCAACTTGTCGGTCTGCAGGCGACTTCCAGTCTTCTTGCCTTGTCTTACTGCAGGAATTTTTCATATAAAAGTTGCTTGAATAATTTCCATAAATTTGTTCTACATGCTATTTTTTTTTTTTTTTTACTATTAGAAAGAAAATTGCAGTTTTAACTTCATTTTGCTGTGGGAGCGACAATTTTGGATATTAGGAACTGTTTAAGATGAAATTTCAGTTCTTCCTCCATGACGAGTATACAAAAAGCAGTGAGAGTGAGCTCTTACTGCATGCTGTATCCGGCCCGTTAAGGCATTATAATGTGTCGGTGCCTTCGGCAACTTCATGGCTTGTATTCTACTCCGGGGGTTACGGTAAGATAGACTAAAATAACAATAATTACATACCATAAAATAAATTAAAAAGTGTATCTGCTATGTAACTTTCAATGATGTGCCCAGCGTTTTGCATGCCTTTGCCACGGGTACTCAAATAAATAAATGTTTATGAAATTTTAATCTAGAACAAAGTTTTCCTTCAACAGTACTCCAGTAGGGAAAAGAGTGAAGGCATGTCCAGATTTTACCCACTCCAGAACTAATTTTTTTGGTGGAAGATGCGGCATAATTGATCTGTAAAGGCGTAGTTATTAGGTTTGAATAAAAGAATCTTACTTCGACATTACTTACTCTAAGTAAGAGTATACACTTGGCGCAAAATAGTACAACGAAATGGAGAATGTCTGAAGGTCTACATTACTGTAGTCTGTGGTTATACTTCTAGGTAAAGATTCTGGAATCACACCAAGTTCTCCTTTAAAAGATATGCTAGGAATATCTGATATTTTGACACTTTTATTGTCGTCAGCCTCAGCTTTCATAAGCTCTAACAGTTCTTCTTCCAATTTAAAAATAGTAGCTGCCTGATTCTTTATCATTTCTTTCATTAAACTGAGTGTACTTCTTCCCTTGTGCAGTATGACATACTTTTTGTTTGCTTTTTCTTTTAACTCTAACAATGACATTTCCGAAACGGGTTCATAATCGCTTTCCAGTATTTCCTCATTTCCGATTTCTATAAAAGTTATAGTGGAATCATTAGGCCTAGAGATATCCGGATCAACACTGGTTAAACTACGGAAATCTTGATCTAGATTGTCTGGAATATTATCATCAATGTCATCCATTCTCTCACTATCGTCACCAGTGTAACTCATTTCTTCTTCGCCTTCACTTGCTTCATAATCACTGCCTAAATCTTCTTCACTCTCAGATTCTGTTACTGGAATAGTGAGTCTTTTTCTCCGTAAATTTCTACTTCCAGGCTTTGGCAAATAAGTTTCCTCCGGATCTGGCTTAATTAACGTTTTTGGAGAATTTACTCCTCTTTTCGAAAATTTAGGAAATACTGAGGGGATAGCCTTTCTATTAATTTTACATTTCTTAGATTTTAAATAGTCCGTTTCAAGGAAATGCTCTGAGCACACCATCAAGGTTTCATATCTAATTGGCAGCTCTTGATGGTTTTCTAGGGCAGCAACCCATCTCTTAACTAGTTCAGGTTTATCCAGTGGAAAACTAAAAATATTCATCTCAGATCCAAATATGTGCCCGAAAAATACTACCTACGAAAATCCTTTTTCCGATCTACTATTACATCCCTTAACAATGCAATGCTTAGGCATATTTCTCGCTTCTGTTTAAAAATAGTAAATAATCGAATTATTAAGTCTAACAAGAGAATCAGCAAGACGTCAACTAATCAGGATTCAACCTGTGTTTAAAGGCTGGAACAGAATGTGGTGCTGGCGCTTGGAGCTGGCGCTGGCGCAAAGTCAAAGTCAAAGTTATTTATTTTATAAACCCCTGCTTAAAGCAGCGTATAACGCTGCAGCTTAGTTCTGTGAAAACTAATTTGATATTTTATATTTCATTCCATATTTTCATTTCTCTTTTTAAATTTTTATAAAGAGGATCCCACAATATCTTTCCTTTTCATTATTTCGATGATTTTTCCTATATCAAAATTTTCCATTTTGTTTCACTCGAACAAACCTTTTCGAAATCACGAATGTCAATCTTGGCGCGCACCAAAAGTTTGGCAAAAGTGCGCTACAGCGCCAGCTACGCATTGTGTCGCCATCATATGAAAATCGTGCTGTTATATTTTGACAGTGTGCGCTACAGCGCCAGCTCCTCATTCTGTTGCCCACTTAAATCACTGACATATAAGGCGCTTTCGGCAAGCACATTCTCAGTGAGACAAGTGAGATATTCTCAGTTGGCTCACTGAGACTGCACTTTCGGGGAACTGTCTCAGTTCCATATTGAGCTACCAATTTCGAACGCAACCACTGAGCAACTGAGACAAGTGAAACTGATTTTCTTGTCTCAGTTGACTCAGTTTCGTTATTTTGTGATTTTAATTACAAATAAAAGTTTAGTGAGCTGTTTGAATAAACTAACAACACTTTCCTCAATTTATTACTATCCAATTCTGTGTTCAAAATTATTTAAATGTCAAAATTGGCAAATCAGCTGATTGGTTTGAACTGAGACAACTGAGACGATTGCTCAAAGTTTTGTCTCAGTTGTCTCACTGAGACAGTGCTTTGCCGAAAGCCCCTATAATAAGAATGGCCTAAGCCATCCTATCACTGACATACACTGCCATATAATAAGAATGGACTGAGCGTTCTTGCTTCAAAAATGGCACAAATTTTGAACAGGCTGTGAAAACCCTTTATTTCGTACATTTGCACACCGATTCATAATCTATTATCATTTGCAGATTAAAAACACTACACATGTTGAAAAGTAGTATTGCATTAAATGAAAATTGTTTAGGCAGTTAAATTTGTTTTAATTAATACAAACATAAATTTTAATATTACTGAAAAAGGTTTTCCTCTTCAGATTTCATGTCAAATATTATTGAGCTTGTAAGAGATTGACGTCAATTCCGATCCATTACAAATATTACAACCGTACTGTTCCCAGTTACGTTACAGTTCAGTGTACATTTTGAGCTTGAAAGAGACAAATAGATTTTAACCAAAATTTTTGCCATTTTTGGCTATGGGAATTACCCGGGGGTTACACTTGCAAGTATGGAAACTGCACTGCCATACTTCTTGCAGGCGTAACTTTTACTGCCATGCCGGCAGTACAGCTTTAAGTGAACTTGCATGATGAAAAACCATGGCAGCTGAGGTGATAGTAATTTGACATTATTTAGTTTTCAAGATGGCAGAAAAAAAAAATTGCTTGGGAGAATTTGATAAATTTATTCTGGAAAAATTACATTTTTTGGGATAATTTGCATTACTGTTATAGTCGTAGCATACTGCAGGCAGCAATATGCTACCCGACGGCTAGCAGCAGCACTTAGCGAACACACGACCAAGGTGCGGTTGTCGTCTTGTGAAATTTGTGACACAGAGAAGCTGTGAAGAGGAAGTGTGGTTTTTTTTAACAAAAGGAAAACTTTTTGTGAAAGTTTCCCGATGGAACGTAAAGTTCCAAGAAAACACAAAAAAAAAGGAAATTGGAGAACACCACGAAGAAGATATAAACGAGCGAAGAAAACTGGGAAGATAGAAGCGGAGATGGAATGAATAAACGTGGAAAACAAAAAAGACATCGGCGGAAAAATTGGAACAATAATAAAACAGGACATTAAAAGCAGGCAACGTGCTGACGGAGTCTTAAACGGCGAGACGGTACTGTGGTGGCTGTGAGGCTCTACATAACTACAACGAATGTGACCATCATAGACTGTCGCTATATGTGTTGTGCAGTATTGTAAAATAAAAGGAATGTGCACGTAGGAAGTTGCTAACAACAGTCTTATTTTCTTATAATTTTTCTTTTTTCTTTTAATAATATTAAAAAAAGCTAAGCACGAAATAAGAGAGAAGCATAAGGTACAGCAATCAGAAAATCTCATTCCTTTGGAAACGCCCTCAGATTTATATAGATTTTAGGTGAAAAGACGAAAGTAATTTTTAATAGATTTTAAATCAGTAAATAAAGTAATCGCAAATCAAAATTTTTACTTCATTGTGCGATGCTGTATAAGGGAGTTATCCTGGAAATACAAGTATGTATAATCACTTCTAAGAACTGAAAGAACCGAAACTTCTTAGAAATAGAAAGAATAAATTGTGGAAAGTTATATCAGGGACAAAAACATTATAAGTCACAACAACTTCCTCACATCATATAATGAGTTTAAAGAACTTTCCTCTTCACTTTACGATGAGTATATTCAAAGCATGCGTGTGAAATTATTTAGTGATCCACGCATCTTTTTTACGTTTATTAATATGAAGAAAAAAAACTGCTTATCCCAATACCATGAGCTACAAGGATTCTGCTAGTGATGATTCGTCTGAAATTTGCAATATGATTGCTTCTTTTTTGACAATTCTTTTTCTTTGTCAAATTTCCATCCTCGACATAACAACTTAAGTCATATGAACGATTCTCATAATGTTTCATTCACTATCTCTACAATTGCACAAGAGGATCTAAGTTTTAAACAAAATGAACATGTTTAATAAAAAAAAAAAATAGAGAATAATAATTAATTTTATTATTATAAATCTTTCCGTTACACTGTTATGTAAATATATAGAGTGATTGGCTTGGACGTGAAGTCCACACTGCCAGCATGAGCTGACAGATCACTCGGTGGACACGTTGACTGCAGGGCGGCACATTAGCTCGCCTCGGCTATGCGGAGAGTGTGGGGAGGTTCCACGAAAACCTGCCGCTGTGCCACCAGCCATATACAAAAAAATCGTGCCGGCCAACCCAAAACCCGTAGCACACATCCAGTCTTAAAGGGACCTTTACACTACTTACCACTTACTCAATTGGAAGCGCCGGTGTTCGGCTTCCAACGCCATTGCTCCAATCACCCTGCGATACTGTGGGCGATGTAATAGAAGGTGACAATAACCTGACATCAGCGATTACCAATAGACCTGTCGTAATGTGTTGGAATTGTGATCAGCAAGGCTACTATTATCAAGACTGTTTACAGGAGAGATAACAAGTGTTCTGCTTTGGATGCGGACACAAAAATGTCTTTAAACCAAATTGTAGGCACTGCTTGGCGAAAAACGAGAAACGGATCGGGAATCACACCACCTTTTCTCCACCAGTTTCGACGGGTCGAATGACAACAGCTCCAACAAATCGAGTCCAATCATTGAACAGGGAAGACGGTCCGCTCAATCAGCGGACATAAACGACGAATTACTACACTGTCCGTTAATATCACTCAGTGACTCAGAAAGAAATCCGAAGAGATGCAGATGTTTGATGTAAAGAGGTGCTTGGTCGCAACGAAAGTGACAAGGGAATTATGGAGAGGTGCACCAGAAGATTAATATTTCTTAAATAGCAACATATGCACGTACATACATTCACGCATACAAAATTTATGCACGACCCACAGTTGTTGCGAAATTGATGCTATATTTCATGATGCTGTTAATGATGGAAAACTCAAACCATAAACTTTTTATGCGCTTTCGTTAGGAGTACAGTTTTTTAAAGTCATTTTTTATAATAATTTGTTTGCAGTAAATTTTTATAAAAGTTCTGTTGGGATGTAAATTTACTGCTCTCAGAGGCTATGCATTGATCAGTATCGACAATATTATATTACGGTACTCTCCTGTTTGGGAGACTCTTTAGTTTCTATAGTATTTAGTTTTTAGGTTTCTTAATAATCATATTCCATTGCATGTTTTTGGTTTTATATTCAGTCAGTTATGATAATGCGAACTACGAATTACGAATATGCAGTTGGTTAAGTTTTTTGTCGCATTATTTGTTCCGAGTGGGCACTTAGTGTTTATTGATTATTATTTGCAATTTGATGTTCTATTTAGTGATGATAAAAGAAAAGACCCGTTCTTCCCGTAAATGGAGAAAAAATGTGATGGTAGGATGTCAGTGAAAGGTAAATTTGGTTATAAAATTTAATCGGTCAGAAATATGCTATAGAGAGAAGAAAGAGGACAATATCAGCTTTTTATTTCTTTGATTATCTGTATCCTGAGTTGTTTTGAGATAACACCTCCAGAACAATGTTTGTGGTGGAATACATCACTGTTATTTGTAGTTCCATTTTCGATTGTTATACCCTAGATGAAATCTACAGGGTACACTAAGTATGTCATTCCATTTGTAACACCTCGAAATAATGATGGTAGAGCAAAATGGATTGGACACCCACGCATAATATTAAAAGTTATTTTGATTTTGCATGTCCGTCTATCTGTCCGCCTTTGCGCACGATAACTCGAGAACGCGTATACTTAGAGAGCTGAAATTTTGTACACGGACTTTAAAAAAAATTAAAATTAACCTCGAAAATGAGACAAATCGGGAACTCCTTCGTGGAGTTGCCATACAAAACTTTCTTTTTCCACTATATATTTGGACACTTGTTATGGTCGTAGCGTATTGCATATAGCAATATGCTACATTGACGATCCTGAAGCATGTAGGCCGGCTGCGTGTGACATGCTGATTTGAAAAAGCAAAAGAAGAAGAAGACGTCTCTGTCTTGTCGAAATTTCTGTAGTGAGTGCACGGATGAGAACAAAAACTTATTTTCCAAAAGCATCGGAGAGGACGTAAAACCTGTAAATCCGGCATAAAAAGAAAAAACAAAACCCGCACCGGCGAAAAATTTCCCGAAAGCAGCGAAATTCCAGAGGGACACTCGCGGAACAAAAGAAATTTCAAGTTACGGCTGTCGTGACCTGCCCTTACACCTAGGTTTGGCAAAGTGGATTATCTATTGCTTTTGGTGCTCAGAGCCTTTAAGTGCGACCTCATTAAAGAGGAATTGTGCTTTGGCAAAGTGTGTTCGTCAACTGTGTCTGTCCAAAGGACACACAGAAGGAATCAACTCTGTTTATCAAATTGTTTCGCACGGAGAACATGTTCGTCCAACTATGATTCAGTCTAGTTAAGTAGATTTGTTCTTTTTATTATTGTATCTTGTGACATAGGTAGGACAGTCTGTTTACATTACGAATATTTCTTTTTGTATCTCCTTTAGCTCGGAAAGCTGTAGAGAAAAAAATTTTTTTTCATCCAGTGACATGATGAAACCTCATGGGGCGCCTCAGCGAGGGAGCATCGGCAACAAAAGTATGTAAGTTTTGTCACCCATTTGTTTTTTTTTTTTGTTAAAGATTTACTTACTTTAGTTTTGGACTATTGAACTCAATTTTCATTAGCTTATAAGATTAATATCATAAACAGGTGCTAGTATTATTCGTATTTACCTTAGTTTTGAGTTATTGAACACAAAATTTTCATTAACTTATAAGATTAATATCATTAACATTTTACACCACAAATTATGAAATAATTGAACTAGAAGGTCTATCGTCGTTCGTCTGGCATCACGGGCCATCTTGCTCTTTCCTTCTGAAGAGTTAAACATATAGGCAACTATGACGTCCGCTATCATATGATATTGTCGCTTAAGTGTCTATTTTAGTTAGATCCTACACAATGTATTTGCATAATTAAGTGTAGATTCGAACAATACTCAGTGTACCTAAAATAGGTCTAGCATCATGTATGGATGAGAACTTGTGAAATTTTATTATTAAAAGAACTGATTAAAGTACTTTCTAGACAGAATGAATTTATAACGTAATGGCGAGTTGATTTTTTCTCATTTCTTCCTTCACCATCCTGAGGTCCTCACACATGGGATGACGGTGGCCTAGTCTCGTTTGCTCTCTTTACAGGTCAATTAAGGGACTTTGGACGATTGTGCCACCCAAAGTCAATGGGAGGATGGAGCTTGGCCAAGAAGGCATGCCATCTACGCCTTCATGGGAATGCAGGTAAGTGACGTAAAGGTCCTTTCAGGACTGAGTGAGTGCGAGGCTTTCGTATGTAGGCACGAAAATCTTTCTTTTGATTATTGTTGGTGACAAGCGGCAGGTTATTTCGGGAACTCCCCCACACTCTCCGCCACCCTTAGCCGAGGTGCTAGCGTGCCGCCCTGTACTAACTCTGTCATCGAGTGATCTGTCAGCTCATGCCGGCAGTTTGGACTTCACGTCCTGACCATTCACTCTCAACATACATCCATAACAAAATGGCGCCCAACGTGGGACCACCTCAGTTGGACTTCGGTGTCTAATTATGACTTTTACCGAGGACTGCGATTACTTGAGAGATGGACATTTGGCTGTTAGCTAAATAGTCTGACTCGGTAATCGCATAATCGGTGGAAGTTATATGCGGACCTGAGTCTAATTGTTTGTTATTAGAAAATTTTTTTGTAACGTAAAGTTTAAAGTTTTTGATATTTTGAATTTTTTTTTTTGAATGATAATGATTAAAGTAACGTAATGCTTTGGAAGTTTTTTTGAATTGAAAGCTCGACTTTAGGTTTGACTTCGGTCAAGCCTCAAGTCTGAACTGTTGGTTTTTGAAATTTTTTTGGTGACCTTTCCCGCTGGCCTTCTGCCATGGAAATGGTAGGTGGCTCTACTAAAAATTTTTTTTTATTGCGTTCCCGCGGACAACTGTTCTGTTGGCCAACTGGCTGGACAGAGTTATGCGTTTGTGAGACGACTTTTTGGCTTCCAGCTTATTAGTTGACCAGATTCATGACTCTGCCCGGCTAGCGAACTAGCTGGTCATGAGGATCCGGTGAGGAGGAGAGAAGGGGTTCCCGGAGGGTGGAAATGATGCTGGAGATCTTCAGTAATCAGGAGTTGGCATACTGCTAACTGCCTGGCTGAAGAATCTCTTTGACACCTCCAACTTGACTTTTCCCAGAGTTCTGTGAGAACCCAACCAAATTTTTCATGCACCACTCACGCCACTTGCTTGTATACATATTATGACCTGGAAAGGGAGAGAGCGACATTGATACCTCTTATGTTGAGGGTTAGCTTCGGGAAGTGAGGGAGGAATCACATGTTTTGATAGGAATTTTTTTGTTGAAACGCTCGATCGGACGTTTGTGATCCTGTTGGTTTTTCACACTTTTTGGAACGCATTAATTGAACTTTTTGAAAGAAAACTTTTATTCGAAGAGTTACTATCTCTTCAGAACGTTTGGATTTTCGTTCGTTAAATCGATACTTCTGTTAACTCAATTTGGTAAGACTTTGCTAACTTCTCCGAGCCTTTGAATTTTTTTGAATTATTTTTGGAACTTCTTCGAACGTTTGGGAAGAAATTTTGTTTTGAATTTTAGTACAATTTCGCCGAACGTTTGGGAAAACATTTTTTTTGTCTGGGACTTTAGTATCTTGTCCCTACCTTCAATCTTTAAAATCATTACTTCACTATCTCCATTGTTAAAGGGCCTGTTCATTTTTGAACTGCTGGACTCTTTAGATTTCCTTGACATTCCATGCGAACCTTTGGTTTGTGAAATTTCCCTGACTTACGTCTAAATTCATAATGGCTACACAGAGGACATCACCTCCTGGGCAGAACGGTGTGACTATGTTGCGTGAGCCATGCACGATCTGTAGAGACATAAGTTGGTCAGCTGAACAGAAACCAGTCATGACCACGTGTGGACATGTCTTTCATGAGGCATATATCCAGACCTGGATAGGCGAGCATTCCAGTTGTCCTAACTGTAGACGCCGCCTCACGCCACAGGACCTCACTGGTTACACTGGTGCCTTTCCTAAAAGAACGAATAAGGTGAAGCCCGCGAAGTCAGCTAGGCGCGATTCATTGCCGACCTTTGACTTGCCTACCTTCGACTTACCACCACCGAATCGACGATCTTTATCACCAGGAATGCCCGATTTGCACTCAAGGACTTTTGTAGACCCGAGTCCACGACAGGATAGTCCAGCGCGTACAGCTCAAGGCCATTCCCCAGCTACGGATGCGTTGATGGCAGGCTTGCGCTTACGAATGCAGGACTTGGTACGTGAAGGTCTCAAAGAGCCTCCATGTTTTGCGGACTGAGTTAGTAAATAGTGTCCGTCAGCAGGTAGCATCCGCAATGTCACCAATAGACTTTTCACGACCTCTTCCGGCTATGGCTAATCCCAGACCATCTGACGATTTTCCTAATCTGCATAGACAATCCTTTAATCGACCTTCATCAGCTTATTGTCAGCCTAGATGTCAGCTAGCACCAAATTTTGTACCACCTCCACCCCCGCCACCTAATCGTGTCCGTGCAGGCATAGGACCGCGACGTTCTGGCAGCCCTATCCGCAGGTGGAATATATCCTACAGCGGTGACAGCTCTCGGCTCACAGTCGATGAATTTGTATTTCGGTTAGAAGCTTTGACTTATTCGGCTTTGGAAGGAGACTTCGACCTGTTGGTGCGTCACATGACGACCCTGCTTTCTGGACCAGAAATGGACTGGTACTGGTCTCTCCTGAGGCAAAATTCCACGCCGTCATGGGAGTATGTGAAAGCAGCTCTATTAGCTGAATGGGGAGTCCCCAAAGACGACCTTAAGGTCAAGGTCCAGCGTATGTTGCGCAAGCAGAAAGCAGAGGAGTCATTTGCTACGTACTACCAGCACCTGGTACAGCTACGAGACCAACTGCAGAACCCGTTGCCAGACGTTGAATTTTTGGAAATAGTCAAATCAAATTTACTGCCAAAACAAAATTTGTTTGCATCCTACAAACACCATCCACCAGCTCAGGATTCTTGTAAATCAAATTCAAGCGACGCAGCAGCGCATCGCGACAGCAAGTAGTTGGAACGCTTATCGCGGACAAAGAGTCAGTGAAGTGGATGGATACTATTCGACTGAGGCTGAACTGAATATATCACCTGAACGCAGTGAGGAAGTCTCACTATCTGCTATTTCAACCCCTAAAAATGTAACCTGCTGGAATTGTGACCAGCCCGGTCACTTTTACCAAGATTTCTGGCAGGAACGACAAGTTGTGCTCTGTTACGGATGTGGATGGAAGAACACCTTCAAGCCAGAATGCATTCAATGTCAACAGAAAAACTTCAGACGGGTCGGGAATACCACCACCTCTTTTCGAACATGCGTTGACATCACGAGCAATAAATGCAACGAACACTCCAGTTCAAGCCTTGAACAAGGAGGAAGGTCCGCTCCATTAGCAGACACTAGCGATAACTCCCTGATATGTCCACTGATATCATTCAGTGACTCTGATGATATCAGTAAAACACCTGATTGTACGATTACTTCATTGGCAGAGGCGCAGAACTTGATAGACTTCTCCGCAGGTCTTCAAGCTCCCATTTCCACTTCTGGGGAGCCTATGACATTATTAGACACATCTTTAGAAGAGTCTTTAATCTTCGATGTCCCGTTGACACCTATAGCACGCATAGCTGACAAGGTTACTGAGCAGGAGATTTGGCCTCCTGTCATTTCTGTTTTGAAACGGCCACCAAGCTCTGAGATGACGAGTGGGCGTGAGCCAGTTTTACATCCGCTGACGCCGTATCATACGCCTCTGCGGAAATACAGAGCAGCAAGATGCCGAATTTTCTCCTCGGTGGCGGAGTTAAATGACATTATGTTTCCTGACCTGGATATGAGACCGAAAAAGAAACGATCAACTGTTCGTTGGCGGCAATACTGTCGACGAATGAAACTAGAAAGAAAAAAACTGGCACAGATTTCCGTGTCGATGCCAGACGACATTCGACCGTGCGCCGAAGTAAAGCTGCTCGGGGCGAACTGAGAATGGATTACTTGATAGTGGTGCCACTGTCAGTGTTCTAGGCCAGGGAGTTCTAGAGAAGCTTGCGGAAGCAGATGTCGAATGGAAGAAGTATCAGACACAGGTCCAAGTAGCTAATGGTGCCATGACGACTGTGCATGGTCATGTGAACTTGGACATCACTTTCCGTGATAAGACCCACAACGTACGTTTTTACGTGGTTTCTGGGCTCACACAGGCACTATATCTGGGAATAGACTTCTGGCGTTTATTTGGGTTGGCTCCAGATGTCCTGGGTATAGTCGCAGAAGTGAATCCAAGTGTAATAGCTACCTCTGACACCGGCTGCCATATTCTTTCTAGTCTCGACCAACAACGCTTAGGAGCCACCAAACAGCTTTTACCCTCTTTCGCCTCTCTAGGCCTGGGAAAAACATCATTGGTCACTCACAGGATTGAAACGAATGACGCAGCTTCGATAAAACAGAGGTTTTATCCGATTTCACCGGCAGTACAAAGTTTGATGGATGCCGAATTGGGGCGAATGCTATCACTGGGTGTGATAGAGGAGAGCCAGAGTCCTTGGAGCTCTCCAGTTGTTCTGGTAAGGAAGCCTGGAAAGGTTCGGCTTTGTTTTGAAGCCAGAAAGATCAACTCTGTTACGAAGAAGGATGCCTATCCACTACCGCAGATAGACGCACTTCTGAGTCGACTTCCTCCGGCAAACTATATAACGAGCCTGGACCTGAAAGACGCATTCTGGCAGATCCCACTAGACACTGATTCCAGAGAGAAGACCGCTTTTACAGTGCCTGGTCATCCCCTCTATCAGTACACGGTGATGCGATTCGGCCTATGCAACGTTCCACAAACGATGTGCCGCATCATGGATAAAGTCATTCCTTTCGATCTTCGTGAGAACGTTCTCGTCTATCTAGACGATTTATTAATTCTGTCATCAGACTTTGACTCGCATCTCACGTTACTATCCCGTGTAGCGGATTGTTTGAGGAAAGCTGGCCTCACTATCAACGTCGAGAAGAGCAAGTTTTGTATCAAAGAGACCAAATACTTGGGTTTTATTGTCGGAAAGGGAGGTATGAGAACTGATCCTGACAAAATTTAAGCTATAGTTGACTATCCGTCACCTAAAACTGTTCGGCAGGCCCGACGCCTACTAGGTATGGCGGGATGGTATTGACGGTTCATCCCGAACTATACTGATTTAACTGCCTCCATTACAGACACTTTGAAAAACCCTAGTCAGTTCGAATGGACACCTGAAGCGCAGACGTCTCTTGATGGTGAGTCCAGATTTCACCAAGCCAACAAGGTATTGGTGGAGTGCTGATTCAACTAGATGGCGAGGGCCACGAGAAGCCAATAGCCTACGTCTCGAAAAAGTTGAACTCAGCACAACGAAATTACACCGTCACAGAGCAAAACCTGTAAATCCGGCATAAAAAGAAAAAACTAAACCCGCATCGGCGAAAAATTTCCCGAAAGCAGCGAAATTCCAGAGGGACACTCGCGGAACAAAAGAAATTTAAAGTTACGGCTGTCGTGACCTGCCCTTACACCTAGGTTTGGCAAAGTGGATTATCTATTGCTTTTGGTGCTCAGAGCCTTTAAGTGCGACCTCATTAAAGAGGAATTGTGCTTTGGCAAAGTGTGTTCGTCAACTGTGTCTGTCCAAAGGATAACGTCGCGTCATAGGCCGCTGTCGGTTGGTAGTTCAGAGCAAGTTTTTTTTAAGAAAAAAAATCACATAAAGTAGTGATCTCAACTTGATATTTTGCGCTAAACTTTTAGTGCCTATATACATCCTTGTATGTTTGACTGCTTCTGAATACAGTGTGTACTCGAAGCGCAATCGACATAAAAGAAGTCGAACATAAATAATAAGCGGTCAGATGGTAAGCTGAACCACGGCCGCCTGGAGACGGGATACAACAGCTAGGGATAAAGAACCAGCTAGTAAATTTTGCAAACGCTAAAAGATATGCCGCACGCGGAAGGAATCAACTCTGTTTATCAAATTGTTTCGCACGGAGAACATGTTCGTCCAACTATGATTCAGTCTAGTTAAGTAGATTTGTTTTTGTTATTATTGTATCTTGTGACATAGGTAGGACAGTCCGTTTACATTACGAATATTTCTTTTTGTATCTCCTTTAGCTCGGAAAGCTGTAAAGAAAAAATATTTTTTTCATCCAGTGACATGATGAAACCTCATGGGGCGCCTCAGCGAGGGAGCATCGGCAACAAAAGTATGTAAGTTGTGTAACCCATTTTTTTTTTGTTGTTAAAGATTTACTTACTTTAGTTTTGGACTATTGAACTCAATTTTCATTAGCTTATAAGATTAATATCATAAACAGGTGCTAGTATTATTCGTACTTACCTTAGTTTTGGATTATTGAACACAAAATTTTCATTAACTTATAAGATTAATATCATAAACAGATTATAGTATTATTCGTACCTACCTTAGTTTTGGATTATTGAACACAAAATTTTCATTAACTTATAAGATTAATATCATTAACAGGTGCTAGTGTTATTCGTACTTACCTTAGTTTTGGATTATTGAACGTGAACTTTAGCTCCACAAATTTTGAAATAATTGAACTAGAAGGTCTATCGTCGTTCGTCTGGCATCACGGGCCATCTTGCTCTTTCCTTCTGAAGAGTTAAACATATAGGCAACTATGACGTCCGCTATCATATGATCTTGTCGCTTAAATGTCTATTTTAGTTAGATCCTATTGTCACAATGTATTTGCGTAATTAAGTTTAGATTCGAACAATGCTCAATGTACCTAAAATAGGTCTAGCATCATGTGTGGATGAGAACTTGTGAAATTTTATAATTAAAAGAACTGATTAAAGTACTTTGCTAGACAGAATGAATTTATAACGTAATGGCGAGTTGATTTTTTCTCATTTCTTCCTTCACCATCCTGAGGTCCTCACACATGGGATGACGGTGGCCTAGTCTCGTTTGCTCTCTTTACAGGTCAATTAAGGGACTTTGGACGATTGTGCCACCCAAAGTCAATGGAAGGATGGGGCTTGGCCAAGAAGGCATGCCATCTGCGCCTTCATGGGAATGCAGGTAAGTGACGTAAGGGTCCTTTCAGGACTGAGTGAGTGCGAGGCTTTCGTATGTAGGCACGAAAATCTTTCTATTGATTATGGTTGGTGACAAGCGGCAGGTTATTTCGGGAACTCCCACACACTCTCCGCCACCCTTAGCCGAGGTGCTAGCGTGCCGCCCTGTACTAACGCTGTCATCAAGTGATCTGTCAGCTCATGCTGGCAGTTTGGACTTCACGTCCTGACCATTCACTCTCAACATACATCCATAACACACTGCCTGAGAACGCATCGCTATAGAGAGCTGAAATTTGGTGCATGGTGTTTTCATAGTAATAGAAAATAAAATTTCAAAAATAGACTAAATCGGGCAACCTCTTCTTGGTGTTGCCATATAAAAATTTGGGGTTTTTACGTATACTGTGGAAACGAACAGTCTAAGACATTTTTATTGTACCAAAAACGAATACGAAATCCTATAAAAATGGTTATAATCATTTTTTCTGTCCGACAAACCGTTCTAGAAATATATGCGGAAAACCACTTCAAAAAACAAACTTGCACAGAAGGGTGACAATACGAAATTTCATACGGGC
The DNA here is from genome assembly GCA_963924295.1 of Dioctria rufipes. Lineage (NCBI taxonomy): Eukaryota > Metazoa > Arthropoda > Insecta > Diptera > Asilidae > Dioctria > Dioctria rufipes. The sequence goes on from OZ002744.1 coordinate 137,261,587, forward strand.
ATTCATCTAGGGTATCATAAGAATTGGTCTTAGACCAATTCTAGCTATTTTACTTGTTTTCCTTGTAGTTTGAGATCACTTCCGTTGTCAACTGATCCAACTAAAACTTGTTGTCCAAGCACTAAAAGCCAGACTATTACACCAGCCAGTATGAAAAATAAAAAACATTTTTATTTATTTAAATATTTATTTTAAAATGAAAGAAGAAAACGAATTTACGATATTATTTGGTGTTTAGGAGAATAATAATAATTAAAATTTATTAGCACTAAGCGTACCAAAAAACTGTACAATTAACCCATTTCTATGACATAGCTCGAACGAATATATTCTAAACAAAGTTTTACAAATACATTTAAGATTCTTTTTTCCTGTATAACTACTGGAAAATCATATACTACAAAGATAATCGATTGTAGATTACATTAAAATAGAAAAAGTATACCCGCGGGCCACTTTTCTTTACGAAAAAATTGCCGCGAAGTCAAAACATTGGGGGGTACGACTCCGAATTTTCATTTTAGAAAAATTATAAAAAATAAAAAATTTAATTTTCTAAAACGCATTTCACTGCAATAAGATCTATAAAAACAAGTTTTGAATTGAATTGATTCATTCATTCAATCATTAATTCATTGCTAATTAATGCATTTTATCTATTTTTTCATAAATATTAGTTATCTTTGTTCTTGGCGTTCTTCCCTTAACAATATTAACACTATAACTGGTGCTAAATTTTACCTCTACCTCAGCTTTCAATAATAAATAATAAACAAGTAAAAAGCTAGACCAATTCTTATGATATCCTGAATGAATGCGCTTATGTAATTTCGTATGGTCACCCATTTGTGCTAGTTTGATTTTTGTAGTGGTTTTACGGAACGGTTCGTCGCACAGTAATAATGATTATAACCATTTTCATAGGATTTCATATTCTAAAGAACTTTTCAGTACAAAAGGACTGTCATGTATATAAAAGAAAGCTAAGTGTTGAAAAAAAATGGTTGGTTGTAGCAATTAAGTAACGAAAAACAAGCAATTAAATGACTTTATATTATCTAAAGGTGTGCAATTTAATCCAGATCTAGTACTATTATCAGAATCGCATATTATGTCCAAAATTGAAATTAGCGAACTGAAGATAAAAAACTATGACCATATTAACTGTAACTCTGATTCGAGACATACAGGAGGAGTGATAATGTTTATAAAAGGAAAAGCTCAATACAAGGTTGCGTGTATATATAAGCAAGTAGGTATGTCATGGATTCTAAAAGCACACATATGGATAAATAATCAAAAATGGTCAATTGTAGTTCTGTACAGGTCTCCCAGCAAACCCGTTAGTGATTTTAAAATGTTTTATTCTAATTGGTTTGCTCAATAGATTGTTTTTTTATATGGTGGTGTTGCATAAGTCATATCAGTGCATAAATTTAAATACTGTAACAGAAGTGCGTATAACGGGGGTCAAATATAAGCCTGAACACAACCCAGTTGTTTTACACACCATTGTCTACCGTAAACCAGCACTATTATAAATCCGCTTATTAAGTAAGTTTATTTCAATTTTCATACAATTTACTCGCAGGTAACTTTAATCGTATCAATATGAGCTTTCAAAAAATTGCCTAAAATATTGGTAATATTAGCATATTAATTTTCTATTTATCACATAAATCTCAAGTTTTAAACGGTTTTTCTTAATGGGTACGACTTAAGACACAGCAAAAGTTTTTGGGGTAAAAAGTTTTTTATTTTGATTAAAGTTTTCAGATTTTTCCGCTAAAACTGGATATCAGCAATAGTTTTATCTTAGCACTGCAGCATAAAGCGCGTACAACTGCACGCATTAATCATGTTATTCAAAACAACATATTTATTATGTTTAGATAAAACGCAGCTGCAGTTTGTAGAAGTAGTTACGCTAGGAGAGTTCTGGCCCACTTTTTCCATACAAAAAGTGCAAGGTAGATTCCAACTTTTGTACTGAAATTTGACATTATCTAGAAGTTTTCTTTTAGGAGGATACAACAACAACCAATGTAGGTATGTTGACTTGTCCGATAATCAAATTCCGAATAAAGTAAACAAAATCGCAGCCGAGTAAAGTAAACAAATTGAGTGATATTTACACTCACACACACACACACCACCCATAACCACACACACACTATGTCATACCAAAATGTTTTCTACCAGGCTATATTCAGTACCATGTTATTAAATTAGCAACAACAACAACTAACGTAGGTAGATATGTTGGCTTAGATAAGAAATGGCCTAATTTTTGATCTTCAGGTGTAATGCTCCTAATTTGATTCATTGCATATACAATTCGTACAGCCGAATAATGTAAACAAAATCGCAGTCGAATAATGTAAACAAAATTCTCACAGACCCGAGTAAAGTAAACAAATTGAAAGATTCTCAATCGCTGAAAAAAAAACAACTGATATGTTGTCTTAGATGAGTATTGAAAATTTCTTTTGCTGAAAAAAACAACTGCGGATTAAAAAGGCAAGAGTGATCATGATATCTAAAATAAATCACGGCTGCTTGTAAGAAGTAGTAGAAATTAAAGCCTCGGTGGCCACGTGGCTGGTAATTTGATACTGCCAAGTAAAGTAAACAATGGTTTTTGCATCTAGGAGTGTGTATTGAAAAGTCATAAGTTTTATGAAAAATTGTTTTTATTTTAAAGTTTCTTTTTACAAAAATTTGTTTTTATTTCCAATAAAATTTCTTATTACAAAAGTATTTCTTATAGCACATTTCCCAATATGAACTTGGCAAGATGGAGCATTTGTGTTAATCTCTATTAGTTTTCCACAGTTGTATTCATCTTCGACGTTGATAATGATTTCACCCTCTCCAACTATCTTCTGCATCCAATGAACTTTTTCAGTACCTTTTACATATATGGTTTTGTTTCGAAGCAGTGGTTCAACTATAGTGTACAGCTTGTGATACGGTATGTAGCCATCATCCCAGCGGAATCCATGAAAATTGTGTTGAAGCCATTTTACTTGTCTCTTTTCCACTGAAGTCAAATCTTTGTATCTGAACGGTGGTTGAAATATAAAGTGCTGCATCTGGTTTTCATTGGTTAAAATTGCCAGTTCTTTAGTGATAAATTTGTTGAGGTTTGTTTTGAATCCTTGGACATCTACGATGACAGCCATATTCTTAATTTAATTTTCTAACTTCACTTGTCAGCGGACTGTATTCCACTATTCGATCGTGTAGAAGCAGCCAATATGCTGTTGTATTAGCTGGTATATTTTCAGATGTCTTGAATTCTAGCCTTATTGTCAACGGGTCCAGTTTTTATTGTTTCACTTTGATGTGAGCAATCAATGACAGCAATCGGAGCATCAGTTTTGAACTTCTCTCATGTGAGGAACGGTTGATACTGATGACCATAGTATGATTGTGTAAACTTTATATACATCTCATACAGCAATGCGTATCTATTCAAATCAAATTTCAAATTCAAATCATCATAGGGATATGATTCTGAGTTCAAATGAACTGTCACATCGGTAAGTTGGCAGTGATCAAACTTGCTTGCATCTTTGGTTTTATCGTTCCTTCGATCCGTTTGTAACGCTAAGATGATAAATCGAGGTTTCTCCAGTTGAGTGGAAGTCTTAATTGACCAGGTTTGATGCGTGGATTCTGGCAGTACTGGATATTCATATATATCCCAGCTACGGAATGGTATTTGAATTGGGCGACCTCTCCCGATAATTTTAAGTAGTTGCAGCTTTTCATCATCGGATACTGTAACATGTGGATTGCTCCATTGAAGTTTGGTAATTTCAATTTTCACCTCATCTGTGGCTGATATAATGGCATTATCGTCTGTCCTGCTCCGGATCAATATGAGTTCATATTTGGAATTTATCAGAATTTTCTTGTAATCTTCAGCGAATCCCAATAAATATTTCAGAGGTATACAATAGTTAAACAGTCCATTGGCTGGTATAACGGATGAATCTGGTGACCAACTGCCGTTGAGTAGTATCCTGCTTACATTTGCATTTAGCGATACGTAGTTTTTTAATGTTGTCGCAATCCCAAGATTTCTTGTACGATCGATTTCCACTGCATTCAATTCATAGCGTATTTCCTCAAAAAGAAATGGTAGAGCATTGTTAGCTAATTTTGCTGTTGCTGAAACGGTTCCATCCAGCTTTGTTAGTGACCCCTCAATGTAAAGAAAACTCCTGCTGGGTAGAAGATTCAAGTCCTGATGTTGTACAGAGATACGAATTTCATCGCTGTTTTTAAATGATGTTAGAAATGGTGAATAGGAGTGATGTTCAAATTTAGTAACACTGTTATCAAAGCGAGCGTCTGGTGCAATATCTAGTATTCCTTTATTCATTGTTTCAGCGTTAAGCCTATCGATTGTAAATATGCTGTATTAGCAGGTGTTAATGTAGGTCTTGACCGCTTCAAGGTTGTTCGCTGACTAATGATCTTGTCTGCTCCGAGTTCGTATTTATCATTATTGTATATCAACATGCTGTGGCTTCAAATGTAACCTGATGGTTATAGTCTCTCCTCTGAAGTTGATTAAGTCACCGTCTTGGTCAAGGAGCTTCAATGTTAGACAACTTATACGTTTGGTGTTCACAGGCAAATAGATTACATTTTTGGGTACCTCCACTACTTTATACCCAGGTCCAACGTTCGGGGAAAACTCGTGGAGAGTGTGTACTTGTGTGTCGTTGAAGAATGATCCTGATATAATATTACATTCGATGCGTATATTATTTACTTTAATGATGTTGACTGGCAACTCTGATGTATGCACTATATTAGCAGTCAAGTTTCTTTTACTGAATCCTAGCAGAGGAGCTATGGATCTCTGTTTTTCAAAATGTATTTCTTCAGTTGCCTTAACTTCACTCTTCAATGTTTTATTGTTAGCCTTTATCACAACTTTTATCCTTTTCCCTTCTTTATCCAAGTACCCTTGCACATATTTTGCTATATCATCAATCTCATAGCATCCAACAGGTATCTCAACAACCTCATTCCCTACATGAACGAGATTATTGCTCACATCAATATTTGGTATAGAGTACATTTATTTATAGATAATAATTAATGGTTATAACAATTATATAAAAACTTTAAACATAAGTGACCGCAAATTACTGCATCATAGTTCTGATAAGAACTGTAGTTGTACGTAATATTACTACCCAAGTAGTTTATGAGCTCCCTTGGTGGTTGGAGATTACCAAAGCTATCAAAGTATTCGATGTTATCACCTTTCTTGTAGTACGCTACCCAGTGTGTACCTGCTCCAGTTGAGATGTCCAAGTTAACAATACCGCTTTCTCGCTTCCATGGCTTTTTAGGTAGATTATCACGCATAAATACTCCTCTGAAGTGTGGCAAGTGTGTGGTATACTTGTGAAGATCCAACTCGTTTAGCGGTCTTTTGGGTAGCGTCTTTAATAGTTTTTTGGTTGAGGTTGTAGATAGAGTCGAAGTCCTTTTCTGTACGGCTTCAAGAACAGCCCGTTTCCATTTTTACCAACCGCTATAGTTTCCATTGCTTGGTTATGACGTTTGATTTCTTCCAATTTTGTCTTTGCTGCACTGGTATCATTTACTGCTTTAGCTATGCCTGCTGCACCTCCCGATAGTGCTCCCAATGCTGAAAGCCCAGCAAACAACGGGATGAGGAACGGAAGTGCCCCGCCAACCTTTGGTACAGGTATCACTCGTGGAGTTTTAATTGATTTCTTCTTTCTTTTCACAATATGTTTAACTGCACTAAGAGCTATTTTTGTAGCTTCCATCAAGTCTTTTGGTTTTCTGACTTTTAAAATTTTACGTGCATTTCGTACTGCTTCTCGGAATGTGGGTTGGCGTTTATTTTTAGCCTTAAGACCCATACCTAGCTTAATTTTAGCCTTCATTGCGTTTGTTATAAGCCAGGCGTTGGCACGTTCACTCAAATTTGCATCCGTAGATTTTGCACGCTGCCAGGCTTTTTCAGCTAATATTTTATCAGCTATATGTCGATCACTTGTATCTTTATGTCGCGAGTATGCTATATCATGTTCCTTGCAGGCTGCATCCAGTGGATTAATGCCTGGATCTCTTCTGGCCAATCTTTGTTGTAACTTTGTTCCTGGCCCACAGTACTGGTATCCTGGTAGATGTAATTCTACAGGTAATTTGCTGATGACTGAATTTAATAGTCCTCTGCCCCCTTTCAAAGATTTTCTGGGGCGTTTCGATTTGTGATCCGACATCTTATAAGGTTCCGATGATACTGTTGAAATGTAATATAAGCAGGTGTATTTATAGGAATCCCGTTAGTCTTCAATATGTGGTTCATTAAACAACAACAAGCTTTTCCTGTTCGAAATGCTGATGTAGCTGTTATGAAGGTGAAAAAGAAGCATGGTCCCCTATTGCCTAATAGTATAAGGAGCATCATTGTTGGACCATCCAATTGTGGAAAAACTAATGTTATGATAAGTTTGCTGGAACATCCCAATGGCCTGAGATATGAAAATATTTACATATATTCAAAATCTTTACATCAACCAAAGTATGAGTACTTGAAGCGAGTGATGACTCCCATATCAGGATTGGGGTATTATACATTTTCAAACAACTGTGACGTTCTACCTCCAGAGGAAGCCAAATCACATTCAGTGTTTATTTTCGATGATGTAGCATGTGAAAAGCAAGATAATGTGCGATCCTATTTTCGCATGGGTCGCCACGAAGATATAGACAGCTTCTATCTCTGTCAAACATATACGCATATACCAAAGCACTTAATACGTGACAATGCTAATTTAATCATCTTATTCAAGCAAGATGACTTGAATTTGAAACATATCTATAATGATCATGTGAATACAGACATGAAGTTTGATAAATTTCGAAGAGCCTGTGCTGAGTGTTGGAAGGATGAATATGGTTTCTTGATGATTGATAAGGATAGCTCATTAAACAAGGGGCGCTACCGTAAAGGATTTGATACCTTCATTGTACTATAAAAGGGTGAAACATGTGAAAACTTCATAAGTCGAAGTTGTAACTCAGACGAAAGCACACCGAATCCTGTGGACCTGCTGAATAGATTAAAGCTGTTCACCTGTTATCAGTGCTGTTAACCTGTTATCAGACCTGTTTGGAAAGCTGTTAAGCTGTTATCAGAGCTGTTTGGAAAGCTGTTAAGCTGTTATCAGAGCTGTTTAGAAGCTGTTAAGCTGTTATCAGAGCTGTTTGAAAAGCTGTTAAGCTGTTATCAGAGCTGTTTGAAAAGCTGTTAAGCTGTTATCAGCGCTGTTTAGAAGCTGTTAAGCTGTTATCAGAGCTGTTTGGAAAGCTGTAAAGCTGTTATCAGAGCTGTTTGGAAAGCTGTTAAGCTGTTATCAGAGCTGTTTGGAAAGCCGTTAAGCTGTTATCGGAGCTATTTGGAAAGCTGTTATCAGAGCTGTTTCGAAAGCTGTTAAGCTATTATCAGAGCTGTTTGGAAAGCTGTTATTCAGTTAATATCGCAGATGAATGAAAATCTATTAAAAGAAATTATCAAGACTAGGAATGCAGTGCGAAGGAAATTTAAAGCTCTAAAGACGGGAAGGATTGAAGCAGAAGCTCAACTTGAAGAAACTTTTAAGCCAATCACCAAACCCTTAAAGGAGTTTGTTAGAACAGTCAAATACGCGCCGGCGGATATAGCCAAGTTTGAGGCAAAAGATGTAAAAGAAGAAGAAGAAGCCAATGAGATTGTGGAACCTTTTACCCCTCCAAAACGAAAATATGTGAAAATGGAGGCTAGTAGCACACCAATAAATTATGGAGATTATTCCTTAACATCTGAAGAAGAATTCGCAACACCTAAACATTCAAGAACATTGACGGGCAGGTCTCCTGTCACCTCCCCCGATACGTCTAGATACATAGTTTCAAACTATTTAAAGCTATTCACTGACAATAGCCCTAAAATTGATTCAACCTATGGAGTTTACTACGATGACAACGCGTGGAGAATCGGTAATTCAACATTTGATGTTGATGATGTAGGAAATATTGTTATCAAGGGGAAGAGCTATAAAACAACTTTGGGGTTATGTGAGCTGCTATTTATGAAAGATCCCGTAAAAAGTCTATATACTAAAGAGGATTTAACTAATTATGGATCTATTTTGAAAGATACCAATGCATATAAACGTGACTATGCTGAAGATGGACAAATAAAAGGTACTAGAGCGGTTAAGTATAAAGCTATAATCAGTAAACTTATACAGCATAAAGGCATGGGACTAATGCGTCTGCCTAAGGAAACATTGATCACATTTACTGGGATGATCCAAATGAATTAGTCGATAGACTGCGCCTTCTAATGGTATCACAGCAGGCTGGAAACACCAGTCACAACAATGAAATTATATCTATCCTGGAGGAGTTGCGAGAAGCAGATATTATAGTTTAAATACTACCTCATTACCATACTTCTTCACAATCTACAGATGAGCGTTGATAAGTTTGGACGTTTTTCTAAGCGAGGATATCTTGGGAAACCAGGTGAACGTGGACCAACAGGAGCTCAGGGACCAGCCGGTGAACAAGGAATTCAAGGCCCAGCTGGTAAACAAGGAGCTCAGGGTCCAGCTGGTGAACAAGGAGAGCGGGGTATTGGATTTAATTTAACGATAAACGGAGACTACGATCTAAACTCAAAGTGTATAAAACGACTTGGTGAGCCCCTTGAAAATGATGATGCTACTACCAAAGACTATGTTGACAAGAAAATTAAAATAAATGTGGAAGAAATAAGAAAAACTATTAATTATTATTATTATTATTAATATATATCAATGATGAAATCGCGAAGATTGAAAACTATTTGTTTACTTCAGTAATAAATAAGAAAGACTTGACACCAAAAATGGTGTATATGAGTAAAAACTCTTGAGAAATCTGTTTCATTTATAATTACGATGAGTAAGAGACAAGTGATAAATGAGCTTCATAAACCAGCGAGAAAAAATTTTAAACGACGTCGCGTGATTATCAAAGGACTAGATGACTTGTGGCAGGCAGACTTGGTTGAAATGGATCCCTACAAATATGTGAACAAGGGTTACCGCTATCTGCTGACAGTAATTGATACCTTCTCCAAATATGCATGGGCAATTCCAATTAAAAGAAAAGCTGGTGTAGAAGTAAAAGATGCCATGCAATCTATATTAAGCGAGGGACGAATACCTAAAAACCTGCAGACTGATGATGGAAAGGAATTCTACAACAACCTCTTTAAAAATCTAATGCTGAAGCATGCAATTAATCATTACTCTACGCACAGTTTCCTCAAAGCATCAATAGTGGAACGATTTAACCGAACTCTGAAGGATATGATGTGGAAGGATTTCAGTTTTAATGGAACTTATCAGTGGATTGGTATGGTAAAGAAACTGCTTACTGAATACAACTCAAGAATACATCGAACTACAAAAATGAGACCACGTGATATCAACATCTCCAATGAGAAACAACTGCTTTCAACTGTATACAATCATATAAAAATTGTTGTTCCTGCAAAGTATAAAGCTGGGGATTTTGTACGCATCAGCAAATACAAGCATATATTTGAGAAAGGCTATACACCAAACTGGACAGCTGAGATTTTTAAAATTATTAAAGTTCAAAACACAAACCCCATCACATATCACCTGGAAGATTATCAAGGAAATCCAATCACAGGAGGCTTTTATGAATTGGAGCTGCTGAAAGTTAAACACCCAAACCTATATCTCCAAGAGAAAATCATAAAGAAGAGTGGAGATAAAGCTTACGTTAAATGGCTCGGATTTTCGTCAAAACACAATTCTTGGATTAATAACAAAGATGTTTTATAATTTGTTGAAGAAACAACTATAATACAATTTAAAAATAAATTTATAATTAAAATATCTTAGACTGTACTACAATTAAAACAAAGTACTTAAATAAATGAAACTAAAACTATAATACATGTTTTTATTTACAATAATGAGCTTAGATTTCTATACTGTCCATGCCTGTTCCTTGTTGATTTGAAACTGAACTTTCTGTGCTTGTTCCTTGCTGTTCTGATTAAATAGAGTAATGTCCCCATGGTAGAGTATCCATTGTAACACTTATAATATACCGCTTGTTATCATATGGATTCAATGCAATCTTCTTTTGGCTGATCGTGTAGACATTATGGTTATGCGATCGTATGGAGCTCTGATTAGCAGTCAATATTCGCTTGTTATTCAAACATTCGACATAGTCTTCGAAATTGATATGCCTCTGGACTACATTAGTCTTTACTCCTTTTGCTTTCTTTACAGTTTTACCATCGTTTATACGTAGACTGTACATTTTCGAGCGCAAGCCTGCAAATTCGCTTATGATTTTCCTATTCAGCTCATCCTTCATTAGACCAGGAATCTTTTTATGAATTGATTATCTTCTGGGTAATCACTTGTATCAAATTTGTTTATATGTCCACAAACTCATATGCATTTTTCTCTTCAAGTTCATATATTAGAGAATCGGTATCTGTATGCATGACTTTACATTTATCTCCAAATTCACGCTGCATAAAACTGTAGTGGAAATCATAGAGGCATATCTTTGAAATTTCCAAAACTGCCATTCCAATATAGAGGGGCTTATTGAATAAGATTTTGAGTCGCCTTAATTCCACAGCAACTAAATTCTCATCAAATATCGTTGCACTGTGAAAGTTGGGTGCCGCAATCCGAGCTTTGGCACCATAGCGATCTTCCCACTTTACGCAAAGCTTTATATCGCTGTACTTGCGAACATTTTCCATGGTTTTACCAAAAGCTACATTATTCATCTTCTTATAGCTGTCCTTCTCATGATCGCTGGTAGCCTTGGTAATATTTAAGTCAATATATGGTTTAAGCCAAGCTGACTGGTTGAATTGAAGAACCCGGTGCACTTTTTTTAGGATGAGACCATGTGATAAGCATTGCTTCAAATTTCGGTAGTGTATAACATATTTAGTTTTAGGATGTAATGTTGTCAAAAGCTTTTCTAATTTTGCTCCAGGTGGTGCAGCATGCTCAGAGCAAAACGGTAAATCCTTATGTGTATCATGTAGATGTTGAGGATAGTCCAAGTCGACTTCGAATATGTATCCAATTGGTGAATCATCAGGAATCTCGAAAACGTTGATATTGGGAGCATCAACCCATTTGAATCCTCCGGTTGGTAAATGCGGTGACATGGCCCATCCATAAAGGTTATTTACATCATAATACATCAGGTATTTCTCTTTCTCCTCAGGCTTAAAATCATCCATATATTTATTATTTGCTTTGCTATATCTGTTCGAGCATTGACTTATACCACCTCGAATACCTCTCTCTATGAATAGCAGTGTATTTTAGCATAGCATCCCATGTTAGACCTGGCATGGTATAATAATGTGTTGGATCCAAATTGTACGTCTTCATGCACACTTTTCGAAAGCTCTCGAAGACATCAGCCAATAGGAGGACATCAGTTTTCAGGTATAGATCGGAATATTTGCCAATTGTCTGTATTTCAAATGTCTGCCAGACCTTTGCAGCATGATTGTAGTCCTCAGCAGACATATCACTGTCAGTCATTTTATTATAGAATTGCTCCTGCGCCGGTAAGTGTTGGAAATCCAATTTAGTCCAATCGTCAACGAAGTCGTATGGGAAGACACCTTTGCGCGTAAGCAGTTTAAAGTTATCATCATCCAATTCCTGCCATTAAGTTCTTGTAATATTCAATTTATCCAACAGCAGCAATGATGATAGCTTATCTAAAGATTCTGCCATAAAACGGATGGAATCGATGAATCTGAATTTGATATGACTGCCTTCAACGTGCTTGGTGAAGGAAATGTATCTTTCTTTATTTATTGGTAGGAGATCCACTTTACCAGGAATGGCTGTAGCTATATCCTTAATAATGAAGTGGGCATCATATCCGGATAAATTGTGAAAAATGACTGGAACTATGGAGCAATCTTGATACATCAGATTGCATGCATTATGCGCTGGTCCTCGGTATTTTCCTGTGAAAAGAAATTATGAAAAAATGAATTGAATTATGATTCTCAGTATTTACCTGTTAAGTGGCAATGATCCCGGACTCGTTCCTCATCGGTTGCAAACGTTTTTTCACATATATGGCAGCAAGTAGTTTTCATATGCGAACGCCGTTCCTCTTTAGTCAAGGGTTGCATTGGCCTGATGTTCAGCTTCTCCTGTACAGCTATGGATGCAATCTTTTGCAATTCTAATGCAAGCCATTGTTGACAGTCCTTGCCTCGATATGCTCTGTAATATGAGAGCTTAGCATCATGTTTGCAGTGGAAATAGAATCCTATGCTGTGAACTTCATGTTCCTGGATTCGCTGTGTATTTTGATCGTTTCTTTGAATCGGCTTCAATATTGATTCAAGATCTGCATACACACAAAACGGGACTGGATTCTTATGGTTATAATTCTTATATTCCAACCATTTCTTTTCCTCCGATGGAAACATAATTCTACAGTCGTTTTGTTTCTCACATTCAGGAGTGTGTGATTCTAATTTTTCAGCAGAGCGAAAGTAGAGCAAACATCTCTCACATATATACTTTCTACCATTACGCTTCGAAGTTTCTTTCGATACAAGGCGTGAAAGATCTTTGATCCATCAGAAATGATATCTGCCGTCATCATCATCAACATCCATATGATCTTCATCCTGGTCATAGTCATCTTGTAGCATTAAGAGATTTACATGTCGCTCCATCCTATGTTTCGTAAGTCTAACTGGAACTGTGGTGAAGAAACGCTCTTTCTCTAGGATGAACACGTTTATTGATAAATCGTTCTGGTCCTCAAATTGTGTAATTTGCTTAAGTGTCATGGGAAATGTTATTCCAGTTAAATTTAGCACAGTTGAATAATGTGGATATGATGAGATCCTTTCAGAATAAGCATTTGTAGGATATAGCGCTCATGTTACGGCCCATGCGATGCATGCTTCATCATTATTTTGTACATTGATGCAAGCTTTCTTTGATGCAATCTCCTTCGGTAAGGGTATATACGAAGATCCTCGAAGCTGCTCAAACTTGTTGATATGTACTGCTAGATGTATTATTGAGTGCAGTGGCCAGCCACTATCTTTTTCCTGGAATTCTTCCAGCTGAGTGTTTATTGGATCCGAAATGATTGATTTAAACCACTCCTCTAAGTTATCATCTGCACTAATTGCAGCAGTTCTCGCTTGGAAATATTTACGTCTTTTATCATTTCATTGTCACCAGTTTCCTTAACAAATTCACCGCAAAACGTTGTAGAAACTTTAATATTAAAATAATGTTTCAAGGTATTTTTAACACGACGCGTAAATAATTTGGCAGCGTCTTGCATAAATAGCTTCGGATCGATATGCTTTAAATTTGCAATAACACCTTGTCGAATTCTGTCTGCGAACGCTGTCTTTATTTCCTCCCACTTTACAAAATCACTTCTTCTTACGCGAGTAATTCCTCCACCTCGACGGGGAGTTCTCAATAGTGCTCTCAATGCTTTAATTTGCCCGAGACAGCTCTCGAAATGTCGTTTCCTAGCACTCTTATTGCACCTCCGAAATGCAACTTGAAATTTATGTATGTTTCTGTTGCACTTTTGAACAATATAGTCTTTATTATCTGAATTTTTTAAACACTCCATCAAATCTTTTCGCAAATTTTCATTTACTGAAAAACTTTTATTTACTAGCGCGGTTGTCATTTTTATTTTATTTTTATATTTTAAACTATCACTGAGACTCACTAAAACTGACTGGTGCTCCTCAAGAGTTTGCTTGCGCTTTTATAGCAACGGTTTGTAAACATGAATGATCCTGCTGCTAAAATAATCATTGCACAAGATGAATTCCAACGAATTTGCTTACAGGCTGAGATGATATCGAATTACACGATAAACAAAAAAAAACATAAATCATTCAAATTAATTTGATTACTTTATTCTGCTGGTCGGATTTGCAAATGAGATTGTTTACATACAAGAAAATGTAAAAATTTGTTTACATTCCAATGAAACGCTTCGATAGGTAAAATTCTTGGAACAATAAAATTTTTGGGTGCCTATAGGAAGTGTGGTATCAAATTACATGAAAAGAATAAATGTGCTGATATTGCTTAAATTTGTTTACGGCAGGATGTGAAAATTTGTTTACGAATTCCAATGAAACGTGTCGATCAGTAAAATTCTTGGAATTGGGCGGCTTACAGGAAGTGTGGTATCAAATTACATGATAAGAATAAATGTGCTGATGTTGCTTAAATTTGTTTACAACAGGATGTGAAAATTTGTTTACGAATCTTGTGATGATCGATATCTGCAACTTCCGTTCAGCAAAACAAAGGTGATACAACAAAAACCGAGGTGATGATGCAATGTTGCGAAATTCGTTATCTGCTCAGCTAAGAAAACTTTAAGCATGACAAACCCCTTAGCTAATTGTTTGTCTCGAAAACCAGAGCCCGTAGAGGATTTGTGATGAAAATTTAGTTCCCCCTAAGACCCCAACCCAAACCATGGCTGTCATCGTAGACGTCCAAGGATTCAAAACAAACCTCAACAAATTTATCACTAAAGAACTGGCAAGTTTAACCAATGAAAATCAGATGCAGCACTTTATATTTCAACCACCGTTCAGATACAAGGATTTGACTTCAGTGGAAAAGAGACAAGTAAAATGGCTTCAACACAATTTTCATGGATTCCGCTGGGATGATGGCTACATACCGTATCACAAGCTGTACACTATAATAGTTGAACCACTGCTTCGAAACAAAACCATATATGTAAAAGGTGCTGAAAAAGTTCATTGGATGCAGAAGATAGTTGGAGAGGGTGAAATCATTATCAACGTCGAAGATCAATACAACTGTGGAAAACTAATAGAGATTAACACAAATGCTCCATCTTGCCAAGTTCATATTGGGCAATGTGCTATTAGAAATACTTTTGTAATAAGAAATTTTATTGGAAATAAAAACAAATTTTTGTAAAAAGAAACTTTAAAATAAAAACAATTTTTCATAAAACTTATGACTTTTCAATACACACTCCTAGATGCAAAAACCATTGTTTACTTTACTTGGCAGTATTAAATTACCAGCCACGTGGCCACCGAGGCTTTAATTTCTACTACTTCTTACAAGCAGCCGTGATTTATTTTAGATATCATGATCACTCTTACCTTTTTAATCCGCAGTTGTTTTTTTCAGCAAAAGAAATTTTCAGTACTCATCTAAGACAACATATCAGTTGTTTTTTTTTCAGCGATTGAGAATCTTTCAATTTGTTTACTTTACTCGGGTCTGTGAGAATTTTGTTTACATTATTCGACTGCGATTTTGTTTACATTATTCGGCTGTACGAATTGTATATGCAATGAATCAAATTAGGAGCATTACACCTGAAGATCAAAAATTAGGCCATTTCTTATCTAAGCCAACATATCTACCTAAGTTAGTTGTTGTTGTTGCTAATTTAATAACATGGTACTGAATATAGCCTGGTAGAAAACATTTTGGTATGACATAGTGTGTGTGTGTGTGGGTATGGGTGGTGTGTGTGTGTGTGAGTGTAAATATCACTAAATTTGTTTACTTTACTCGGCTGCGATTTTGTTTACTTTATTCGGAATTTGATTATCGGACAAGTCAACATACCTACATTGGTTGTTGTTGTATCCTCCTAAAAGAAAACTTCTAGATAATGTCAAAATTTCAGTACAAAAGGGACCGCAGCCCCCTTCCCCTCCCCTCCCTCTACCCAGAGCCCTCAGTGATCCATCAAAATAGTTGGAATCTACCTTGCACTTTTTGTATGGAAAAAGTGGGCCAGAACTCTCCTAGCGTAACTACTTGTAGAGTCCGACGAAATGTTGGCAGCTAAAGCACCCCAAAGCACATTTCTATTTAAACATGGCCAAGGAAATGTTGGTTCACAGACTTTCTATTATTTGGCTCAAAATAACGACAACACAGTTATCGTCTACTATTTTGGTCAAAATAACGGCAGCACAGTTATCAGTAAAGTAGAGGCGTATAACATTACCATTGGTGCAGTATTTGGTAAAAACACAACCTCTAACCGCAAGTTGCTAGCAGGCGGATGGTCCATAGTTCCTCGCAACAGTATGCCAACAATCTTCCTAATTCGAAAATTAATCATACAGATTCGCAAATTAATCAGCGTACTACGAGCATAAAATCGGGCAATATACCATCACAACCTGGAGAAACTAATGTTAAAAATGGGAATTATTACATAATTAGTTTAAATGCTGGCTCCGCATCGTCTGATGAAAAAGAGGCTTTACAAACCGAAATAAATAACCTTCGAGACGGAAGTATGCGCACGCTATCGCACGAAATGAGAGTTTCAGTAGCGGAGGCTATTAGTAAAAATTTTCAACCAACAAAAAAGCGTTATTCCAATAATGGCATTCCAACATCAGAGTATTTAATCAGAAATGGTTGATGTTTGTTTCCTTTATTTTGACAGTAGAAAATGTCTTTAAATTCAATTGTCATTTTTTATCTGACAGCTGAAACTGTCGAAAAGGAGCAGTTGGGCTTTGACCTTAGATTATATGAGTCTACGGTTTTGACATTAGCAGTTAGCATTTTTGACAGTAGCAGTTGGCATTTAGACATTAGCAGTTAGCACACATATCTGGTTGTGCTCTTCATTCTCTTTCATTTTATTATGGTCACGCACCCAGCTCTTCTTACCGAATAGTGGTACCAAAAGAACGGTTTTTAAAACCATAACCGAGTAATTTTCCGAAGCTGGATATCTGTAGATATCTAATCTGTGACCAGAGTCTAATCTGTTTCCTATCCTTTGAACAAAAGTATAATTTTGTTTATTCCTTCATATAGAAGTTTAATTCTATTATTGTAGAAGTATAATTCTACTTATATCCAACATCCAATTTTGCCGCATATTATAATTTCAGAGTTTAATCTGAAAATATCCTCCATGAGAGTCTAATCTGAATCCCATCCTAGGAGCAAAAGTATAATTTTGTTCTATCCTACATATAGAAGTCTAATTCTATTAAAATATACACTCGCAAAATCTGACACCTGATCCCCCATCGTGTGACAGAAGTTTAATTCTGCTTACACGCTCCAGACGTTGTGACTGACGTATAGTTCTGCGCATACGTTTTTGACATTCGCTGTAACAGAAGTTTAATTCTGCTTACACGGCTCAGCACGTTGTACCAGGAGTATAATTCTGCCTACGCGTTTCAATACTCGCTGTAACAGAAGTATAATTCTGCGTACACGCTTCAGCATGTTGCAGCCGAATATTTCATTTGTTTAAGTTTAATTCCAATAAATTAAAAATTATTCTCTTCTCGTTCATTTCAGGAATAAGGAGAACGTTTTGGAGAGAACTAATTTGGAATATTGCCACTGAAATTTGTAATATTGAATTTTTATTTTGGATTTTTTAAATTGTCGTCATTGTTTTTGTTGAATTTTTGTTGAATTTTTAATAGTATTAGTAGTTTTAATAGATTTTAAGTTATTATTAGAATTGGAATTTTTAAACAAATGAATTGTGATATTTAGGTTAGTTATTGTAATAAAAGTTATATTTGAATTGAATTCACAGCTGAGTTATCCTTTACTAAACCGGCACCCTCCCTTACGCTCGAGACTAGATCTCCATGTTTCTCCCGGCAATGAAGAAAAAAAGGCTTGCTAAAATCCTATGCGTTGGCTACGACGCCCATGACGGAAACGAAGCAATGCATCCGAGCGGGGACCCGAGAAACCCAAGAGATGGCGCGGCTGCCCCCCAATGCGGCGAATTCTGTCCCCAATTTATCTGGCAACGCAGGCCCCAAAAGAAAAATTGCCCGGATGCCAAGCGAGAGAACGAGACAAGTTGGATTGGTGAAACCACGAAGACAAGAAGTCAAAGTCAAGCACTGAAGTTTTTTTTAGAATTGAATCCGAAATTGTTTTTTGTTTGTTAAAGTTCTCTTCTTTTTTTTGCTTTTGTAAAGTGTTATTTTTATAAAATTATAATAAATCAGTTAAGACAAAAGAAAGGAAACCGCGTTAAACATCTGCCCTTATATAAATTAGGAAGGTTCCAGCGACTGTCCGAGGAACGGGACTGGGTAACCAGAGGAATTTGGGGTACCGTTTGTCTGGATTAAGAGGATAAGTAGCGCTTCACGTTATTTTCTTTGAGTAGTTTTATTTCTTTTAGGAAATTTTATCTATATTTAACAAATTCTAACACCTTTATTAAAATATAAATTACGTTAATCTCGACATTGGAATCAACCAGTAGCTGTACACAGTTACTGAGAAAACTCTGTGTTTTACAAACTGCACATAGAGTTCTCGAAGCGATATAATTGACTAGATCAAATCATTGCATTACAGCCTCAGTAAACGTTGAATTCTAAAATTACATCGGATTCTGGAATTGAAACCACATACAATATCTGTACGTAGCTACAGCGAAAACTCTTAGTTTCTGTTCGTTTTATCAAATTTTAATAAAGTAGTTAAGACAAAAGAAAGAAAAACCGCGTTAAACATCTTGCCCTACATAAATTAGGAAGGTTCCAGCAACTGCCCGAGGAACGGGACCGGGTACACAGAGGAATTTGGAGTACCGTTTGTCTGGATGAAGGGGATAAGTAGCGCTTCACATTGTTTTTTTTTAGTGGTCTTATTTCTTTTATGAAACTTTACCTATATTGCATATTAATTTAACAAATTTTAATACCTTTATTAAAATATGAATTACGTTGAATCTCGACATTGAAATCAGCTACGGTATTTATACACAGTTACTGAGAAAACTCTTTGTTTCACAAACTGTACATCGAGTCCTCAAAGCGACATAATTTATTAGATCAAATCATTGCATTACAGCCTCAGTAAACGTTGAATTCTAGAAGTACATCGAATTCTGGAATTGAAATCGCATAGAGTATCGGTACGTAACTACAGTGAAAACTCTTAACTTCGTTAGCTGCACATCGAGTTCTCAAAGCGATATAATTTATTAGATCAAATCATTGCATTTCAGCCTCAGTAAACGTGGAATTCCAAAATTACCTCGAGTTCTGGAATTGAAACCACATACAGTATCTGCACATAGCTACTGTGAAGATTCATTGTTTCAGAAACTGTGCATCGAGTTCTCAAAGCGATATAATTTATTAGATCAAATCATTGCATTACAGTCTTAGTAAACGTTGAATTCTAGGAATACATCGAATTCTGGAATTGAAATCACATACAGTATCTGTACGTAACTACAGTGAAAACTCTTTGTTTCTCAAACCGCACATTGAGTTCTCAAAGCGATATAATTTATTAGATCAAATCATTGCATTACAGTCTCAGTATACGTTGAATTCTAGAAGTACATCGTATTCTGGAATTGAAATCACATACAGTATCTGTATGTAACTACAGTGAAAACTCTTTGCTTCGTAAACTGCACATCGAGTCCTCAAAGCGATATAATTTACTAGATCAAATCATTGCATTACAACCTCAGTAAACGTGGAATTCTAGAATTACGTCGAATTCTAGAATTGAAATTAGATGCAGTACTTGGACATAGCTACTGTGAAGATTCCCTGTCTCACAAACTGCGCAACGAATTCTCCAAGCGACATAATCTATACCATCGAATCATTGTATTGCACTCTAAGTACACAAAGACTACATTGAATTTCTAAACTTAGTATAAGTTGTTCGATTGAAGCACTACATTTTAGTATTTATATGAATTGCATTTTAAAACTACCTCGAATTCTTAAAGTTAGTATCAGCTACTGAATCCAATCACTACATTTTAGTCTTTACACGAATTGCATTTTAAAACTGCCTTGAATTCCTAAAATTAGTATAAGCTACTGAATCCAATCACTACATTTTAGTCTTTACACGCATTGCATTTTAAAACTACCTTGAATTCCTAAAATTAGTATAAGCTACTGAATCCGATCACTACATTTTAGTATTTATACGAATTGCATTTTAAAACTGCCTTGAATTCCTAAAATTAGTATAAGCTACTGAATCCAATCACTACATTTTAGTCTTTACACGCATTGCATTTTAAAACTACCTTGAATTCCTAAAATTAGCATAAGTTCTCCTATCCATAGGTACCAGAACGATCACTATCCGCCACACCCGAACTCTGCGATATCTATAAGCTTACTTGAGGGAGTATTGCTTGGATATCACATTTACAAAAATTATTGTGACGCTATTTGAAATTACAGAGTTATATATTTCTTTTCTTAGATTTTTGTCTGATTTAACCTGTAATTTTGCTGGCTTAATCCGCGCTGAAGGGAACATTTCAGACCAGCCTGCAAACGACGAAAATTAGTGTAACTCTGGTTGAAGTTACAGAGTTATATTTCAAGTAATTACTTACATTTCGCTTCTTAAATTTCTATCCGATTTAACCCGTAATTTTGCCGGCTTAATTTATACTAAAAAGAATATCTCAGCAGAGCCTGCAAAGGACGAAGATTATTGTGGCAATTTTTCCGAAACTGTAGCTTGTAAAAACTAGAGAAGTGCTCCTCTAAGCGAGAATCCTCTTAGCGTAAAACGCCTTTCCAGCTATAACTCTCTCTGAAAGTACAGACTTATACATCAAGTAATTTCACATTTCCGCCTGTCTCTCGTGCTGTATCCAGCAAGTGGGCCGAGCACCTACAAAGAAAGGAATCAAAAACCTAATCCTAGTATATAGAGAACTTTTACGAATATAGAAAGGTTTCAGGAGCCAAGTTCCACTTTCAGGAGGCATTTTAGAAGGCGTTCATGAGAGATCGCAATAGAAAACCCGAATACCATTCACAGGCTATCAAAAAGAGATCCCCCGAGCCCGACTTCCTAAGGGACTGGTCACAGTAGAACCCAGCGTTGCTCGAAGACACTCTGTGGACTTCCATAGTCGCCGCTGTCTTACTGTAGGTCGATACCTACCTCGTCCGGAAACTTAGAACTCTGGCACACATAAGAAAACACAAGCCGAATTAGTTACACGGAAGCACTCTCAATAAAATCCAAAGATTTTTTCACGGCAAACGAACCGGCGTACTTTCTTCTAATAGTTTTGTACGATTTCTATTAGATAATTCACAAAAAATTGCAGGAATCAAACGCGAAACAACAGAATTACCAACGTTCATACACAAACCGAACCAGTTAGGTGAGAAGACAAACCAGGCAATAAATAAACTAACTAGTTAATTATTCAAAGAGATAATCAGACTCGGTGTCAACAGTCTATCAGCTGATATATCGGTTCCCTTTCACTGTAAATGGTGCCGTTGACCTTACAGAAATTTGACGAAGAATTCTTTCGTCGATTTGCGAGCTTTTCCATTACTACATCTCGCTTGTAAGTTTTCGCAGTTGTTTTCGTCGCGTTCTTCAACCAGCGGAGCCTTCGCGAACAGAAAGTGAAAGCGGAAGCTGTCGTTCTGCATGTGCGCAGCTTTTAGTGGAGACACATACTTCTCACCTCTTAGCTGTGGTGAAATAAAATCGGAATGCTCCCCAGATATCGTCCTAGTAACGGATAGGTGGAGCGCATAGCGGACGAAATTCACAAAAATTACGCCCTTTAGTATATAGCAAAAACTCGAATAAAATTACTCCCTCGTTACCGCTCGGCCGGAGCAATTTTATTAGCAATAGTAAAAGTGTTACAGTTGGTGTCAGGTGTGGGGTACTTAGAAAATATCCCTACAGATATTTCTCCCACGTAATATTTCTCTCGTTCATAAGTTTAGTTTAACTTGTTTTTTTTTATATACTTGTATGAGATCAAATTACAATATTTTTATTTCTTTATAATTGCATACACTTTATTTCAACTAAATATTATTTTTACATTGATATTGTTGTTATTAATAAAATAAAAAAAAATCTGCCAACAGATATATCCATAACCCGATATTTTTCTGTTTCTTTTGATTATTTGTAAGTACACACTTTTCCTCTGATAAAATGAATTTTCTTATTCTCATGCACTTTTAGCATTGAACATTTATTTTACTCCTGTTTTGAGTATCTCTTTACATAAAATCTATTTTATTAATTCATATTTGATTCGGGCACGCGTCCGAAAGGCCCAAAACTTTCGTCAAAACGTGCGATTTACCTTTGAGTATTCTAAATATTTTTTTTTTGTTGCATCGCATTATAATTAAGTCTAATTATTATCTTTCGAGTCGTGAAGGGTAGCTCTTCTGTTTTCTCGGTTACATTATACACCCTTAATTCGTCAATTTAAAAGATTTTTTTTTTATTCCACTTGATTTTTACAACGTTAGAGTCTGGGATAGACGTTATCGACTGTTGGGTTGTGCTGGTGTTAATATTTTGTTTACTTTACACTAATAGTGGTGGGCACGATGGACGCCGAACAACTTCGCGAACTAAAAGAGGAAATAAAGGCCATTGCGACGACCTTAGTCAAAAGCGTAGTTAACGAAATTAAAGATGAAATCAGATCGGAACAAGCTGCGTCCATGGCTGTGATAGAATCGGGTATCAATGATGAGGTAGCAAAGCTGGCAAAGAAAGTCGAGGATTTGGATAAGACCCTAAGCGGAACCCAATTCGTGAACCGCGTATTTGAAGAACTGTCCCCTGCAGCTCATACCTCGTCTTCCACAAGTACGACGACTTCAACAACAACTTCGACGGCGTCGATTTCCGCTTGTTCTCCTATTCAAGGGAAAAATCTAAACTTCTTCACGATGCCTACTAATAGCTGCCACTCTACAGTACCCACGTCTACGCACAACCACGCGCCTATATTTTCTGCTCCGACAAGTCAAATGTTTAACTAGCCTCTTCCGACAGCTGCTAATTGGAGTAATCGAAATAGCTGGGGCTTCACTCCATACGTAGAGCAATACCCACGACCTTCCGGTTTTTATCAAAGTTCTGCGTATCCACCCAGTGGCCCAACCTTCCCTGCTTTCAATCAGGTGCCCCTAATAGTCAGCAACCGAACTCTGGAAAACTGTCTCACTACAATTTCGCCCAACAATCGAATCACAGCTCGGCGCAGTCGGCTGGCACCAACATCACCCAGAAACCAATGATACAGGCCACTTTGAACACTGAATCCGGGTCGCCAGTTCTTACCTGTAACCTCTCTCCCTTTGATGGAACCGTCTCGTGGTCTGATTATCGCGTCCAATTCGAGATAGTCGCTCACAATAGTCAGTGGTCAGAGCAACAGAAGGCCGATGCCCTGGCGACCCAGTTAAGAGGTAATGCTCTGTCTGTTCTCAGCGTTTTTCCAGCGGGGCACCGCATCCAATATGGACAATTACTTGCTCTGTTAGAGCAACAATTCGGATCCGATTCTTATTCAAGCCAGGTACAATTCGCTAGTAGGGTGCAGGGTCTCAGAGAAAACTTCTCCAACTTTGCACTAGAATTGCAAAGACTGGCTACAGCCGCGTTTTCGTCCTGTCCGACAGACATTGTTGATAGAATGGTGACTCAGCGTTTCTTGCAGGGACTGCGTGACGACGAGCTGAGGACTTTGGTTAAAGTGCGAGGCCCAAGGACTCTTCACGAGGCAGTGAGTGCAGCGCAAGAGTTGGCCACAGATACCAATGTTGGAAGGAATTCCAGAGTCCATTTGGCGCAAGTATACGCTGCCCAACATTATAACAGTTGACGTAGGCGACATAGAAGGAATTTTCGACCTCCTCCGGAATCGCAGGCACCGAGATTGCCCGAGCTCAAGATCCAATGGAACACCGAATCTGTACGAAACTTTTAAGCCTGCATCGCATGTCGAGGTTCGTAATTCAACACACGTAAACCAGGGAAACCCCTCAACTTCGGGTCAGTGGGGTGCGAGTCGATGAATGTTCTAACGCCCCCAGTACAGAGATACATAAACGAAGACCTTGCAATTCCTCCGGCTAACGCTAAATTGTCTCAACAGATTACAGAAGGCATCCACGAGAAAACCTTGTGTAAACCCGATTCCGCAGAGCCTACTAAACTAGAAGTTACAATTTCGGCTATAGGTCCATCAACCAATAGCCTCACTGTTGAAGGGCTGCTAAACGATAAGCCTTGCAATTTTATTTTGGACACTGGCGCGACAATTTCTATCGTACATCCAATTTTCCTGAACCAATCGTCACTTACTAAAAAATTCAAATGTCTGGGTAAACTGGCAGTAGAGATCCGCTTGGAGAACCACAGGTTCCCACACACAGTGTTGGTAGCCAATATAGAGCCTGTGTGTATTCTCGGTGTAGATTTCCTAGACCAGAATCAGTGTCAATTAGATTTCGAAGCAAATATCCTTCAATTAGGTCAAATTGCTGCTTCTATCGTTAAACCCAAGTATCGAGGTACGAAAGTTTTCCTATCTGAAAATGTCTTATTGGCTCCTCGTAGTGAATCAATTCTGCCACTGAACAGAAAAAAGATACGATCCGAAGACTCGTGCTTATTAATAGACTCCGAATTCGAGTCCGAGCTGCCTTATGGGGTACTTTGTGCTCGTGTCCTAGTGGAATCCAGTTCGAAAAATATTCCTTTAAGATTAGTAAATCTGTCTGAGAAAGAAGTCTTCATCTCACGAGGCACTTTAGTCGGATCTGTCGAGCCCGTCTCCATTTTAAACGCGCTTGCACCCACCTGTGATGTAGGACAGGATGCACTCGGAATAATTCTCGACGATGGCTTACCCAACGAAGAGAAGCTGAAGCTCATTGATGTTTTAGAAGAGTAACGAGATATATTTTCCACTGGTCCAGGAGATACTGGCCGTACAAAAGTGACGAAACATCACATAGATACCGGGGAGGCGCCACCCTTTAAAATACCTGCGAGAAGGGTGCCTTTAGCGAAAAGAGCGGAAGTGGAACAGATGGCGAGTCCCTGGGAATCACCGGTAGTCCTCGTAAAGAAAAAGGACGGGACTACGAGGTTCTGCGTTGAATATCGACGTCTAAACGACATCACTAAAAAGGACTCATATCCACTTCCCCGCATCGACGATACCCTTATGTCCTTTACAGGATCCAAATGGTTCTCCACCTTTGACCTACAAAGTGGATATTGGCAGGTGGAAATGGGGGAAAGTCATAAAGAGAAAACTGCCTTTACAACTGGCACTGGTCTGTGGGAGTTCAATGTGATGCTTTTCGGTCTCTGTAATGCTCCAGCTACGTTCGAACGCTTGATGGATGGTGTATTCAGAGCTCTAGGACCAGAAATAGCTCTCGTTTATCTAGACGATATCATCGTACACGATAGCGATCTAGAAGAACATTTCAGAAACCTTAAATTAGTATTGCACCGACTACGTACCGCGAATCTAAAGCTCAGCCCGAAAAAGTGCCATCTACTTCGTCGGGAGGTAAAGTATTTGGGTCATGTAGTGTCCGCAGAAGGTCTAAAAACAGATCCCGAAAAGACAAAGGCTATCGAGTCCTTTCCGATTCCTAAAAACAAGAGAGATGTGCGAAGTTTTCTTGGTTTAGCGAGGATAAACGGAAATTCCAATGGGAGGAGAGACAACAAGATGCCTTTGAACACCTAAAGCTTCGATTAACCTCTCCCCTCATTTTAACCTTCCCCCAGACAGAGGGCGAGTTTATATTGGATACGGACGCCAGTCAGAATGGAATAGGAGCCGTACTTAGCCAAATGCAAGACAACAGCGAGAAAGTCTTAGAATATTACTCCAAAACACTGGATAGAGCAGAGCGAAACTACTGCGTGACTCGCAAGGAGCTCTTAGCCGTAGTGAGAGCAACAGCTCATTTTCATCATTACCTATTTGGTAGGCCGTTCAGAGTCCGAACGGATCATGCGTCACTTCGTTGGCTTCTAAATTTTAAAGAGCCCGACGGCCAGATAGCAAGATGGTTAGAACGGCTACAGCATCGCGCCGGTCAAAAGCATCTAAACGCAGATGCTTTATCGCGACGTCCCTGTCAGGAATGCGTTCACTGTGACCAGAAAGAACAGAAAGGGAACAGGAGCGTACAATAAACCTGGTACGCGTTGAAGCCACCATTGATTTAGCTGCTGAACAGGACCAAGATCCCGCTCTTCAAACTGTTAAATCTTGGATCGGAAGTAACCATAGACCGACCCGAGAACAAATAGTTTCCGAAAGTCCTTATTTGAAGAGCTTCTGGGCAAAATGGGAGTCTTACACTTAGTCAAATATGGGAAAAAGGGCGAGACCCTTGTAAAAGTAGCACCTCCTGGTCACATTCACAAAATCCTCCTCGATCTACACAACAAACCAGAAGGGGGCATTTCGGCGTGAGAAAAACAGCCGAAAAAGTGAAAGAACGTTGGTTTTGGCCCATGTTGCAAAGAGACGTCGAGATATGGTGTGCTAAATGCCAACTATGTCATGCAAAAAGAGGTCCTTCTAGGAAAACCCGCGGGAAGCTGCAAACCTTTAACGGAGGCGCGCCATTCGAAAGAATTGCGATCGACGTTTTGGGCCCATTACCGAAAACTGAAAGAGGAAATTAATACGCGGTAATAGTCATGGATTACTTCACCAAGTGGCCAGAAGTTTTCGCAACACCGGATCAGAGAGCAGAAACTGTGGCTGACGGACTAATAGAGAATGTGCTCTCCAGATTCGGGATGCCTTTTCAGCTTCACCCAGACCAGGGACGAAACTTCGAGGCAGATGTGTTTCAAAGCGTATTAAAACGTTTCGGCATCGAAAAGACCCAAACAACGGCCTTGCATCCCAAATCCGATGGCATGGTTGAGAGATTTAACCGCACCCTCCTCGAATATTTAGCCAAATTAGTCGATAAGAGTCAAACCAACTGGGACAAATACCTCCCCTTAGCCCTGTTAGCCTACCGTTCTTCCATACACGAAGGTACCCAATTCACGCCTGCACAGCTCAACTTCGGTCGGGAACTAAGACTCCCACTTGACATCCCTTATGGCCATATACACAATAACCTCACTAGCGCCCCAGCGGAATACGTGGAAAAACTAGTCGAAACC
Organism: Dioctria rufipes; assembly: GCA_963924295.1. Classification (NCBI taxonomy): domain Eukaryota; kingdom Metazoa; phylum Arthropoda; class Insecta; order Diptera; family Asilidae; genus Dioctria; species Dioctria rufipes. The sequence continues at coordinate 137,288,742 of OZ002744.1, forward strand.
CTCGAAAGGGTCCACTCATTGGCTAGGAAAAACTTAACTTTGTCCTCGTTTCACATGAAAACACAGTATGACCTCAGGGCCCACCCCCTTACCTTCGCAGAAAACGAAAAAGTCTGGATATACAACCCTAAACGACGTAAAGGAAAAAGCCCTAAGCTTCAAAGAGATTGGGAAGGCCCAGGTACTGTCCTGTCTCATTTAAACGATGTGCTGTATAGAGTTGATTTCCCGGGGGGCAAGACAAGGAGAGTACTCCATATAGATCGGTTAGCTAAGTTTAACTCTGAATATAATTCCGATAGTAACACTTTCCAAGCCGACGCGGTGTCCGTTAATCAAAATCAATTAGAAATTACCGATATCGCCCCATGGGCCAGACATTCGAAAGCTATAATCTCTAAAATCCTAGTTAAGAGCGGTTTCGAGCCAGGAAAAGGTTTAGGAAGATCATTGCAAGGCATAGTCGAACCGATTACTATGCAGTATCGAACCTCGCGAACAGGGGTAGGCTTCCAACTCGAAAATACGCGAGCGTAACCAATGTTTTTTTTTAATTTGATTGGCTGAGCCCTGATCCGGGGCGAGTCCAAGAAGCGTAAAGAAATCTATTACTCGTCACTTCCCTTTAATCCCGCTTTCAGGTTGAGGAGATAAGATTGAAAAACAGCAACAAAGAGCAGCTTTTCGCGTCGATAAGTAGGTGGCAATGTAAGCACGCTGTCTCCCCGGAATCTCCACTGACCATACGCCCATTTACAAATGGTAACAACCCGAACCAATCAGACGCAGCATAATTAAATGATTGGATGAGCCTTCAACTCGGAAACCAGACCGATTCATGTTCTTTAGTTAAATGTGAAATACTAGACAACACTTCTCCCTGTGAAGCTAGCAGGGTACTCAATCCCGAGGATACGTCAGCCAGAAATGATACACCAGACGCAGCATAATTGGATGGTAGGATAAGCCTTCAACTCGGAAGCCAGACCGATTCATGTTCTTTAGTTAAATGTGAAATACTAGACGAAACTTCTCTCTGTGTAGCTAGCGGGATACACAATCCCCAGGATACGTCAGCCAGAAATGATCCAAAAGAGCAGCTTAACCGAATGGTAAACAGAACGAAGTTCTGAGCCAGGACAACAAAAGCTGATGACGATGATTCTAAATCAGGAAAAATTATACAAAAGAGCAGCTTGACCGAATGGTAAACAGAACGAAGTTCTGAGCCAGGACAACAAAAGCTGATGACGATGATTGTAAATCAGGAAAAATCATACAAAAGAGCAGCTTAACCGAATGGTAAACAGAACGAAGTTCTGAGCCAGGACAACAAAAGCTGATGACGATGATTCTAAATCAGGAAAAATTATACAAAAGAGCAGCTTAACTGAATGGTAAACAGAACGAAGTTCTGAGCCAGGACAACAAAAGCTAATGACGATGATTCTAAATCAGGAAAAATTATACAAAAGAGCAGCTTAATCGAATGGTAAACAGAACGTAGTTCCGAGCCAGGATAACAAAAGCTGATGACGATAATGTGCAATCTAAAAAAAATAAAAAAAAGAGTAGGCGAGTAGGCAGCATGCTGAAGACCCCCAGTTTTCTTTTCTAAAAAACAAAAAAAAAAACAGAGAAGTGCCAAAGCTGTGTGTTCTGCCTTATCTACGCACAACCAAATAGCTCCATGCGAATATTTTGAGCCTTATATACATAACTTGGAACACTTTGGGTTTCTACTCTCGCTTACGACCGGGACATCGGCCAATCAAAACTAATAATGTAAGATAGAGCAAATAGGAACGGAGTTGAGAGATATGGGCATGAAAGACCTATCTGCTGAGGTCCTTTCCTTGTCCCACTCCCCCCGGACTCGGCGACGAAGCCAAATCCCCTCGATCAGTGGACCGCCCTCCGGTGACACAGAGCTGTCGTCAGTCTTTGTAAATCCCGGGAGAGTAGAGGTCTCCACAATCACCTCAAGCTTAAACACGTAAACTTATTATACGACGACAAGAATTTGAACCTCAGTTTCAATAAATTATCAGAGAACCATATTAATATATTCTTTAGCAGGTAACTGGTACCGTTGAGAGATGGGATACCTCATAAGCAGAGAATCGGCGGACTACAGGAATACCCTGCCAAGATGCAAACACCATTCTACTCCAACCGGACACATGGATAAATAAGTTTAAACCTTTCGCTTTTCTCTTTCTTGGAGACAGATCTAGATACGGCTCTCAAAATGTTTTTTTTTCTTCCCGTTACAGATACTCGGTCGGAACTTCGAGTCTGCAGAGGGGGGCAATGTTGCGAAATCTCCATGTTCCTCCCCGCAATGAAGAAAAAAAAGGCTTGCTAAAATCCTATGCGTTGGCTACGACGCCCATGACGGAAACGAAGCAATGCATCCGAGCGCGGACACAAGAAAACCCAAGAGATGGCGCGGCTGCCCCCCAATGCGGCGAATTCTGTCCCCAATTTATCTGGCAACGCAGGCCCCAAAAGAAAAATTGCCCGGATGACAAGCGAGAGAACGAGACAAGTTGGATTCGAGAAACCACGAAGACAAGAAGTCCAAGTCAAGCAGTGAAGTTTTTTTAGAATTGAATCCGAAATTGTTTTTTTTTTTGGTAAAGTTCTCTTCTTTTTTTGCTTTTGTAAAGTGTTATTTTTATAAAATTATAATAAATCAGTTAAGACAAAAGAAAGGAAACCGCGTTAAACATCTGCCCTTATATAAATTAGGAAGGTTCCAGCGACTGTCCGAGGAACGGGACTGGGTAACCAGAGGACCGCTTGTCTGGATTAAGAGGATAAGTAGCGCTTCACGTTATTTTCTTTGAGTAGTTTTATTTCTTTTAGGAAATTTTATCTATATTTAACAAATTCTAACACCTTTATTAAAATATAAATTACGTGAATCTCGACATTGGAATCAACCAGTAGCTGTACACAGTTACTGAGAAAACTCTGTGTTTTAAAAACTGCACATAGAGTTCTCGAAGCGATATAATTGACTAGATCAAATCATTGCATTACAGCCTCAGTAAACGTTGAATTCTAAAATTACATCGGATTCTGGAATTGAAAGCACATACAGTATCTGTACGTAACTACAGTGAAAACTCTTTGTTTCACAAACCGCACATTGAGTTCTCAAAGCGATATAATTTATTAGATCAAATCATTGCATTACAGCTTCAGTAAACGTAGAATTTCACAATTACCTCGAGTTGAATTGAAACCACATACAGTATCTGCACATAGCTACTGTGAAGATTCATTGTTTCAGAAACTGTGCATCGAGTTGTCAAAGCGATATAATTTATTAGATCAAATCATTGCATTACAGTTTAGTAAACGTTGAATTCTAGGAATACATCGAATTCTGGAATTGAAATCACATACAGTATCTGTACGTAACTACAGTGAAAACTCTTTGTTTCACAAACCGCACATTGAGTTCTCAAAGCGATATAATTTATTAGATCAAATCATTGCATTACAGTCTCAGTATACGTTGAATTCTAGAAGTACATCGAATTCTGGAATTGAAATCACATACAGTATCTGTACGTAACTACAGTGAAAACTCTTTGCTTCGTAAACTGCACATCGAGTCCTCAAAGCGATATAATTTACTAGATCAAATCATTGTATTACAGCCTCAGTAAACGTGGAATTCTAGAATTACGTCGAGTTCTAGAATTGAAATTAGATGCAGTACTTGCACATAGCTACTGTGAAGATTCCTTGTCTCACAAACTGCGCAACGAGTTCTCCAAGCGACATAATCTATACCATCGAATCATTGTATTGCACTCTAAGTACACAAAGACTACATTGGATTTCTAAACTTAGCATAAGTTGTTCGATTTAAGCACTACATTTTAGTATTTATATGAATTGCATTTTAAAACTACCTCGAATTCCTAAAATTAGTATAAGCTACTGAATCCAATCACTACATTTTAGTCTTTACACGCATTGCATTTTAAAACTACCTTGAATTCCTAAAATTAGCATAAGTTCTCCTATCCATAGGTACCAGAACGATCACTATCCGCCACACCCGAATTCTGCGATATCTATAAGCTTACTTGAGGGAGTATTGCTTGGATATCACATTTACAAAAATTATTGTGACGCTATTTGAAATTACAGAGTTATATATTTCTTTTCTTAGATTTTTGTCTAATTTAACCTGTAATTTTGCTGGCTTAATCCGCGCTGAAGGGAACATTTCAGACGAGCCTGCAAGCGACGAAAATTAGTGTAACTCTGGTTGAAGTTACAGAGTTATATTTCAAGTAATTATTTACATTTCGCTTCTTAAATTTCTATCCGATTTAACCCGTAATTTTGCCGGCTTAATTTATACTAAAAAGAATATCTCAGCAGAGCCTGCAAAGGACGAAGATTATTGTGGCAATTATAACTTTTTCCGAAACTGTAGCTTGTAAAAACTAGAGAAGTGCTCCTCTAAGCGAGAATCCTCTTAGCGTAAAACGCCTTTCCAGCTATAACTCTCTCTGAAAGTACAGACTTATACATCAAGTAATTTCACATTTCCGCCTGTCTCTCGTGCTGTATCCAGCAAGTGGGCCGAGCACCTACAAAGAAAGGAATCAAAAACCTAATCCTAGTATATAGAGAACTTTTACGAATATAGAAAGGTTTCAGGAGCCAAGTTCCACTTTCAGGAGGCATTTTAGGAGGCGTTCATGAGAGATCGCAATAGAAAACCCGAATACCATTCACAGGCTATCAAAAAGAGATCCCCCGAGCCCGACTTCCTAAGAGACTGGTCACAGTAGAACCCAGCGTTGATCGAAGACACTCTGTGGACTTCCATAGTCGCCGCTGTCTTACTGTAGGTCGATACCTACCTCGTCCGGAAACTTAGAACTCTGGCACACATAAGAAAACACAAGCCGAATTAGTTACACGGAAGCACTCTCTATCAAATCCGAAGATGTTTTCATGGCAAACGAACCGGCGTACTTTCTTCTAATAGTTTTGTACGATTTCTATTAGATAATTCACAAAAAATTGCAGGAATCAAACGCGAAACAACAGAATTACCAAAAAATTACAATTACAAAAATTACGCCCTTTAGTATATAGCAAAAACTCGAATAAAATTACTCCCTCGTTACCGCTCGGCCGGAGCAATTTTATTGCAATAGTAAAAGTGTTACAATATTTTTGATTTGTTGATTGAAGTTGAGTAACGTAACATTCTAAAGTTTTTGAAAAAGTTTTTTTTTGAAAGTTGAAGTTCGTCTTTAGGGTTGACTTTGGTCAAACCTCAAGCCCGAAAAGTTTGTGGGATTTTTTTGAAATTGTTGAATTTTTTTAAAAAAATTTTTGAAAGTTTTTCTTGAATCTTGTCTGAATGATCTTTCCCGCTGGCCTTCTGCCATGGAAATGGCGCGGAGACATGTCTCTGTTGGCCAACTGGCTGGACAGAGTTGTGAATCTGTGAGACGACTTTTTGGCTTTCAGCTAACTAGTTGACCAGATTCATGGCTTTGCCCAATTGTAGGGTTACCTAGACATGACAATCAGGTGAAGAAGAAGGAAAGAGTTGTTGGAGGATGGAAGTGATGCTGGAAACCTTCAGTAATCAGGAGTTGGCATACTGCTAACTGTCTTGCTGAAGAATCTCTAGTATCATTTTCAGTCTCTAGCTTCTCCAACCCGACTCTTCCCAGAATTCTGTGGGAACTCAAACATTTTTCATGCACACATTCACGTCGCTTGCTTGCATCAGTATTTCTGACCTGAGAGAGAGAGAGCGGCCTGTGGATTTTTATGTGTAGAGTTGGCTCTTGGGAGTGGGGGAGAAATGTTATGAATTTCTTTCTTGTAGATTTTTCTCGGAACGTTTGAGCTGTGTAGTTCTTCACATATAGTTATCCGTAGAATCTTATATTTTTTTGACTGCGCGACTGTGGTAGTACCAGTAGTGAATTCTAAGGTTAGAATACTCCCAGTCTTGAAATTTTGTATCTCGTTAAGTATATTTGGAACTTAGGTAACTACGACTAGAATTCCTCCAGACTGTTGGTGATTTTTGAATTTTTGTTTGCTCGAACTTTTGGATATTTTTTTTTAAATTGATCTTCCTGGTAACTCGATCTTTGAAGACTTAGCAGTCTTCTTCGAACATTCGATTTTTTTTTTAAGTTCTTGGCATTCCTTCCAAACCCTTGGAATAGTCTTGAAATCTTGACTGTACGAATGAAAGATTGCATCATGGTGGGGACTGTGAGAACACCCCCTTCCACGATAGACAGTGTGAATAGGTTACCTGAACAGTGCTCTATCTGTCAAGATAGAGATTGGTCATTCGAACGAAAGCCTGTTAAGACTTTATGTGGACACGTGTTCCACAAAGCATGTTTGCGAACGTGGATAGGCGAACAGGCAAATTGTTCAAACTGTCGGCTTCACCTTACCCAATATGATTTCACCGAATATACGGGAGCCGTTTCAAAGAAACCAAAGACGAAACCTGTCTATAACGAGCGTAATCAGCCCGCATCGTCTTTTGAGTTACCACCCCCATTGACTATGCCTCCAGTTAGCCGAAGATCTCTATCACCTGGAATGTCAAATCCGCATTCCACGACCTTTTCCCATCCAAACTCGCGACGACATAGCCCACTGCCTTCTGGCAGTGGACAGAACTCAGCAGCGACTGAAGCCCTGCTGGCAGGTCTGCGCATACAACTGCAGGACTTAGTTCGAGAAGGCCTCGAGCAGAGCTTGAATGCATTACGGACTGAATTGACAAGTAGCGTTAGGCAGCAAATAGCAGCTGCGATGCCACCAATCGATTTTTCACGCCCACCTCCTTCTATGGGTGAACCGATACCACAGCACGATTTCAACGACACACATAGGGAGTCATTTCACAGGCCGTCATCACCTTTTGGTCAGCCTAGTGGTCAGCCTAGTCTGAATTTTAACCAGCCTCCACCAGCTTCATCTCAACGTATCCCGGCGAGTGTAGGACAACGACGATCAGGCAGTCCTATCAGAAGATGGAACCTGACATACAATGGCAATAACTCCGAGCTTTCCGTAGAGGAATTTATTTTTCGAGTCGAAGCGCTCACGCACTCCGCTCTAGAAGGAGATTTTGATCTCCTTGTTAGGAACATGCTCATGTTGTTGACGGGACCAGCGAAGGACTGGTACTGGTCGCTATTAAGACACAACCACTTTCCAACTTGGGAATTTGTTAAAACTGGATTGTCGATGAAATGGGGAGTGCCAAAAGATGATTTGAAAATCGGATTGCAGCTGATGTCGTGAAAGCAGAAGCCTGGTGAACTATTCGCCATGTACCACCATCATTTAGTGTTTCTGCGTGACCAATTGCAAAACGCCATGCCAGATCAAGAATTCTTGGAAATCTTCAAGTCTAATCTACTGCCTGAGATTCAGGAGAAGATATGTCTGCATTCCACCGATACTATAGGATAGTTAAGATCGCTCGTTACTCGAATTCAAGCCACGCAGCTACGAACTGCGACAGCTGGTAGGTGGAACTTTTACCGGAACAAACGAGTAAACGAGATTGACGATTTCCAGACCTTAAACCCCGACTTGTTAATAGCAACAGGCAGTGACACTAGCTTAGGCGACGTGTCAGCCATTTCGACCAGACACACAGTATTGTCCTGGAATTGCGATCAGCAAGGTCATTTTTACCAGGACTGCCTGCAAGTGAGAGAGCAAGTGTTCTGCTACGGATGCGGACGCAAGAGCATTTTTAAGCCCAACTGCGGACATTGTGCACAGAAAAACGAGAGACAGGTCGGGAATTCCAACACCTTTTCTCGACCAGCGTCAACGTCCCGAGCACCAACTGTAACGAGCACTCCAGTTCAAGCCTTGACCAAGGAGGAAGGTCCGCTCCAGTAGCAGACCTTAACGACGAATCCCCGAATTGTTCACTGATATCACTCAGTGACTCTGATGATATCAGCAAACCACCTGATAGACTTAACGTTCGATTGATAGAGACGGAGAACTTTATAGACTTCTCCGCAGATCTTCAAGCTCCCATTTCTACTTCTGGGGAGCCCATGAGTCTATAATATTCGATGTCCCGATAACACCTGCAGCACCTTTAGCTGACAAGGTTACTGAGTAGGAGATTTGGCCTCATGGCATTTCTGCATTTAAACGGCCACCAAGCTCTGTTATGATGAGAGAGCGTGAGCCTGTTGTACATCCCCTGACGCCGTATCGCACGCGTCTGCAGAAATATAATGCAGTAAGAAACCGAATCTTCTCCTCAGTGGCGGAGTTAGCAGACATTATGTATCCTGACCTGGATAAGAGACCAAGAAAGAAAAGATGTACCGTTGGGTGGCGGGAATACTGTCGACAGATGAGACTGGAAAGAAAAAAATTGGCACAGATTTCCGTGTCGATGCCAGACGACATTCGCCCATATGCAGAGGTAAGACTACTCGGGCGAACTGAGACTGGATTACTTGATAGTGGTGCCACTGTCAGTATTTTAGGCCAGGTTGCTCTAGAGAAGCTTGCAGAAGCAGAGGTTGAATGGAGGAGATATCGGACACAGGTTCAAGTAGTGAATGGTGCCATGACGATTGTACATGGTCATGTGAACTTGGACATCACTTTCCGTGGTAAGACCCAAAACGTGCGATTTTACGTGATTCCTGGGCTCACACAGGCACTATATCTAGGAATAGACTTCTGGCGTCTATTTGGGTTACCTCCAGATGTCCTAGGTATAGTTGCAGAAGTGACACCAGGTTTACTAGCTACTCCTAACACCGACCGCCATGTTATTTCCAGTATAGATCAACAGCGTCTAGAAGCTACTAAACAGCTTTTCCCTTCTTTCGCCTCTTTAGGCCTGGGAAAGAAATCTTTGGTTACTCACAAGATAGATACGAACGACGCAGCTCCGTTAAAACAACACTTTTATCCGATTTCACCGGCAGTACAGAGTTTGATGGATGCTGAATTTGAGCGAATGCTGTCGCTGGATGTGATAGAGGAGAGCCAGAGTCTTTGGAGCTCTCCAGTTGTACTAGTGCGGAAGCCCGGAAAGGTTCGGCTTTGTTTTGACGCCAGGAAAGTCAACTCTGTTACGAAGAAGGACGCCTATCCGCTGCCGCAGATAGATGCGCTTCTGAGTCGACTTCCTCCGGCAAACTACATTACAAGCCTGGACGCAAGGAAGACGCATTCTGGCAGATCCAACTTGACGCTGATTCCAGAGAGAAGACCACTTTTACTGTACCTGGTCACCCTCTCTATCAATACACAGTGATGCCATTTGGCCTATGCACCGCTCCACAAACGATGTGCCGCGTCATGGATAAAGTCATTCCTTTCGATCTTCGTGAAAGTTTTCTCGTCTACTTGGACGATTTACTGATTCTGTATCAGAATTTGACTCTCACCTCACATTGCTATCCCGTGTAGCGGATTGTTTGAGGAAGGCTGGCCTCACTATCAACGTTGAGAAGAGTAAGTTTTGCATTAAGGAAACTAAATACTTGGGTTTTATAGTCAGGAAAGGAGGAATTAGGATTGACCCAGACAAGATCTCAGCCATAGTTGACTATCCGTCACCTAAAACTGCTCGGCAAGCTCGACGCCTACTAGGTATGGCTGGATGGTATAGACGGTTCATCCCGAACTATGCTGATTTAACTGCCTCCATAATTGACACCTTGAAGAACCCTAGTCAGTTCAAGTGGACACCCGAAGCCCAGACGCCTCTGGAGATGCTAAAACAGAAACTGACCTCTACTCCGTTGTGGTGAGTCCAGATTTCACCAAGCCGTTCGTTATACAGTGCGATGCGATCCAACAAGGTATTGGCGGGGTGCTGATTCAACTAGATGACGATGGCCACGAGAAGCCAATAGTCTACGTCTCGAAAAAGTTGAACTCAGCACAAATTAATTATACCGTCACAGAGCAGGAATGCCTAGCTGCAATCTTAAGTGTACAGAAGTTCCGACCCTTCATTGAACTTATGCTGTTTACGATAGTGACGGATCATGCGAGCTTGAAATGGCTGATGTCTCAAAAGGACCTCAGCGGTAGACTTGCTCGGTGGAGTTTGAAGCTTCAGGGTTTCGACTTCACTATTGAGCACCGAAAAGGAAGCCTGAATGTCGTCCGTGATGCGCTGTCACGTATTCACTGCGACAGCCTGTCCTCAAACGAAGATCCTGGCCCGGAAGTTGACCTTAGTTCGCCATATTTCAACTCGTTGGAATATGGGGAACTGAGGCATAAGGTTAAAACGACTTCTGGCAAACTACCAGATCTTTGCGTAAAGGATGGCTTCGTTTACATTTGGACTGTTCCGGGAACAGGCGATCCGATTCAGGAAGAAGAAGCTTGGAAGCTTTGGATTCCACGAGGGCTTGTCTCCGAGGTTATTTCAAGAGCGCATGATCCGCCACTAGCTTCTCACGGAGGTATAGGGAAAACACTGGATAGTCTGAGAAGACACTTGTACTGGTCACGAATGACAGCTGAATTCAGAACGTACTTAGGCGCCTATGACGTGTGTAAAGAGACTAAGGCTCTTCTTAGACCACCTATGAGAGTCCAGTCTGTGACAGAACGACCATGGAAAAAGCTGTATATTTATTTTCTGGGTCCATATCCTCGGTCAGTGAAAGGAAATGTCTGCATCTTAATAGTTCTTGACCACTTTTTTAAGTTCCCGATTCTCAAACCTATGAGAAAAGTATCTACACTCAATGTGTGCCAGTTTATCGAAATGGAAGTTTTCCACGTGTTCGGAGTCCCGGAAACGATAGTCTCTGACAATGGAATCCAGTTTTTCTCGACTCAGTTTACCAGATTATTGGACAAATATGGGGTGAAGCACTTGCGAACGGCAGTTTACTCGCCGCAAGCAAACGCCTCAGCGCAAGTATACTGGTCTCTATTGTCAGGGATTACAGCATATATTCGGAAGGAACACACAAAATGGTATGAGAAGCTGAGCCAGATGGCTAGTTCCCTCAGGAGCTCTTTTCACCAAGCAACTGGTTTCTCTCCTTATCGAACACTTTTCGGTCAGCAAATTATTGAACATGGCAGCTCCTATTCCATCTTGAGGAGCCTTGGGGCTCTTAACGAGCCTCTGATAGTAGATGCTGAAGACAAAATTAGATCGATCCGTGCGAGAGTGCAGGAGAACTTACACAATGCGTTCGAACAGGGTTCAAGAGCCTATAATCTCAGGGCGAAGCCTGTTGACTTCAGAGTGGGTCAAGTGGTATTCAGACGGAATTTTTCTGAAAGCAACTTCCAACAGCAAACTAGTGCTAAACTGGGACGAAAATTTGTCAAGTGTCGGGTTAGACCCAAGAAAGGAAACTCCTTATAAGAGCTTGAAGATCTGCAGGGGAAACCCTTAGGAGTCTATCACGCCAAAGACATCTGGCAGTGATATCCATTCTAGAAGCGTCATCTATCTACTGTCACGTTTATTCCTGGTAGCACTAAGAAGGCATCCAGCCAGCTTCACTGGTAAACTATAGGATATCGCGAAGCCCTCCTATTGCCCCGTCAATGGTGGGTAATATACCTGTTGCAATCCAATCCTGGATACGGCTGTTAGCATGTTAGGAAATGGAGTCGACAACGTCACCACTTCGACGACGCCTTGGGGACACACCCCTGAATAATCACTGGTCGAAGATCGGAGCGAGATGTTGTGCCGGGAAAGCTCAGCGATCAGTTGGTTAGGCTACTGATCGCGGGGCTTTCTTAGCGTCTCGGTGAGGGATGGCAGAGAGGTATCGACCGGCCGATTTTTTGGTTACCAGCTTGCCAATGCACCTTTGATTTCCCACACGGAGGATGATGACGAGGTCTGGTCGAAGACTGACGGGACCTCAGGGATGTGTCCTCGATGCGTCATCGGTCAAGTAGGGCGACGGTCGTAGTCGAGTACGGGTAATGAGGAACACTCATTGGGTCATGGGGCGAGACACACATTGGGCGCCCGCAGCGATGAGGCCTATGTTTAAGACCGGCTAGCTCAGTCGACCATTTTTTCAGAGCTGTCTGAACCACGGGTGGTCCAGACCACTCTGCCCTGTTATGATCGTAGCATACTGCAGGCAGCAATATGCTACCCGACGACTAGCAGCAGCACCTAGCGGACACACGACCAACGTGCGGTTGTCGAGACTCGACCATACGTCCCAAGGCTGACTGAGACGGGTTCCCTTCAAGAAAACGTATGAGAAGGAAGAAGAAGACGAGCTCTGTCTTGTGAAATTTGTGACACAGAGAAGCTGTGAAGAGGAAGTGTGGTTTTTTTAAGCAAAAGGAAAAAGTTTTGTGAAAGTTTCCCTATGGAAATTGGAGAACACCACGAAGAAGATATAAACGAGCGAAGAAAAGACTGGGAAGATAGAAGTGGAGATGGAATGAATAAACGTGGAAAACAAGAAAGACATCGGCGGAAAAATTGGAACAATAATAAAACAGGACATTAAAAGCAGGCAACGTGCTGACGGAGTCTTACAGCGGCGAGACGGTCCTGTAGTGGCTGTGAGGCTCTACATAACTACAACGAATGTGACCATCATAGACTGTCGCTATATGTGTTGTGCAGTATTGTAAAGGTAGAAGGAATGTGCACCTGTAGGAAGTTGCTAGTAACCGATTCCTAATTCGAACCTTGACGAAGCGGCCACTACATGAGGCAAAAGGAAGGAGGCGTCCTTGGCAATTTAATATGAACGTGATGAGTTCTATGTTTCGGAGACTCAACGAGTCAGCAGCCAGCGGTGAATAATTGCTGAAAGTCATCATATTTTTTTACTGTATGTATATACATATATACGTATATATCAGGTATACTTTTTGCAAGGTCGATTAATGGGCCAAATTATATTTTAGTATACAATTACATATCTAAATACGTAGATTTTAGATTTCTTGAATAATTTCTGAAAGCAATCATATTTTATTACAGTATATTCATATATATCAGATATACCTTTTTGCAAGGTTGATTTATGGGCCAAATTATATTTTAGTATCCAATTACATATCTAAATACGTAGATTTTAGATTTCTTGAATAATTTCTGAAAGCAGGCATATTTTATTACAGTATATTCATATATATATCAGATATACATTTTTGCAAGGTTGATTTATGAGCCCAATTATATTTTAGTATACAATTACATATCTATATACGTAGATTTTAGATTTCTTGAATAATTTCTGAAAGCAATCATATTTTATTACAGTATATTCATACATATCAGATATACCTTTTTGCAAGGTTGAGTTATGAGCCAAATTATGTTTTAGTATACGATTACATAGTTAAATGCTGCATTATACATTCACACTTTCCGAGATGAACTTTTTACTATGGAACATTTATGTTTAGCGAAATTAACTTTTGAATGAACTTATAGCCTGCCATGTCCCGGTATGTTTTACTAATTAAGTTTCGGCAGGAATTATGTTAGCTCACCTCGCTACATTATTACTGAAGGCATATTAGTTTATATATAAAGAAGTACGCCCAAATACTAGCCGTAGTCTTAGAGACTGCTCGGAAAAATGAAATATTGTAGATTTTTGTTCAGGAAACTTCGCGGGGAATCCCCGGGTTATATTGGTTCTTTTGGTTTATTTAGAGGAGTGCAGTTGATCTCCAGGAGGCCTTCATGGAGGAAATCAGTTTATAACAGTAATTAATCATAACCATGTTGGGAATGAAATCTATGAAATCAGATTGTCCTAAAAATATATAAAAAAGGAAACACAAAGTATCATGTTCCCAATCAATATAACACAATATACTTATCTAATTATTCCACCGCAAATCTCATCCCAATTCTGCCTACAGCCGTCCAACATATTTTTTTGAGCTGAAAATTAATAGAAAATACATTAATAATATATGGAATAAATAAAAATAGCTCAAACTTACCTAAAATTCCACTTCCCTCCAAATGTTTACATTTTTGTAATGTCATCTAATGACATTACGTCAAACAGCTGGTGTCACTACAATCAAATTTGGACCATCGAACCAAGCGTTGCCAGGGCATATTAGTTTATACATAAAGAAGTACGCCCAAATACTAGCCGTAGTCTTAGAGACTGCTCGGAAAAATGAAATATTGTAGATTTTTGTTCGAGAAACTACGCGCGGAGTCCCCGGGTTATATTGGTTCTTTTGGTTTATTTACAGGAATGCAGTTGATCTCCAGGAGGCCTTCATGGAGGAAATCAGTTTATAACGGTAATTAATCATAACCCTGTTGGGAATTTTCTAATTATGACTTTTACTGGGGACTGGGACTTAGAGTGAGACGGTCATTTGGCACTTTGCTAATTGACTGACCTCAAGTCTCATATCCAGTGGAAGTTATATACAGACCTGGGTCTAATCTTTCATGCTCAAAATGTACACTGAACTGTAACCAATTTTAGAAAAAGTACGCCTGTATTAATTGGAATGCATCGGAATTGTCAGAAAAATGCAGACAAATATATTATTTATATACGTCTATCTCTTACAAGCTCAAGCATATTTGACATCAAATCCGCAGAGGAACCCATTTTTCAGTAATATTAAAAATTAAGTTTTGTGTTAATTAAAACGAGTTTGTCTTCCTAAACAATTTTCATTTAATGCAATATTATTTTACAATATCTTTAGTGTTTCCAATCGACAAATAATAACTAATTATAAATCTGTGTACAATTGTACGAAATAAAGGGTTTTCACAGCCTGTTCAATACTTGTGCCATTTTGAAGCAAGAACCACTGACATATAATAAGAATGGACTGAGCCATCCTATCTAATTTCTATAGTCAAAAATGGCACAAATTTTGGCTAAAATCTATTTATCTCTTTCAAGCTCAAAATGTGCACTGAACTGTAACCAATTTTGGAAACAGTACGGCTGTATTAATTGGAATGCATTGGAATTGACATAAAAATTCAGACAAATATATTGTTTATATACGTCTATCTCTTAGCCCGGTATTGTGTTCATTTAGCGGATAAATATTTAGCAGCAATCGAACAGGGACCTTTTAACGGGTAAAATTGTTCATTGTTTTGAACCATAGATGGCTGCTTTTGACAATCAGCTGTCGTGAATTTGTGATATTACTTCGTATTCTTTTAAATTGCTTTTGCAATTACCCAATATCGAAATAGCAAGGAAAATTATATTTATACTTACTATTTTAATTTTTTTTCAAAAGGATTGTCTAAATGAAGAATTTTTTTATCAGAAAAAAATAATAAAAATACAATGACACTTTTGCATTCCAATTTCTTTCAACTTCCAACGTCAAAATTTTAGCGGATTAATCTGCTGCTAAATATTGTTGCGAGCATGGCCTTTGGTTCGTTATTTAAAAGACAATATTAAATATTTAATATACAAGTTCTTTATTGTACTCTAATCATACAAAATTTATAAACCTTCAATTAATCAACTCAACTTTAATTATCGCTAATACTGTACTTTCAATTATCGCAATCCAATTACAACACTTTCGCACGTTTATTACTTTCGCCTGTTAACACTGCAACGTCTAAGACAAGACTCTTTTTGGCGATGACAACTGCTATATTTATACCCTAGAAACTCTCCAGATTATTCTGGAGTGTTCTCTTCCAGAACCTTCTTGACTCTTCTATTCATTCTATTCCTGAACCTTCCCGAAGATTCCGTCATCGATTCTCCGAGCCTGAAGTTGTTTACTCTCCATTGGCAGTAGATGTCACCAGTTGTCTCTTTCTATTGCACGTAACTCTTCCGCCTTCTAAAGAATTGTTCGTCCCGAACAACAGGTGGACCACGGTCTTGATGTTTGTAATATTGACACAAGTGATCCAAATGAACGATTTTTCGTTTGCCTCTTGTACCACGTTGAATCCTGTATACTACGTGATTTATTCTAGTTACTACTGAATACGGTCCCTCCCAGTGTTGTTGTGAATTTGGAGAACGTCCCTTATGTCGGTTCGTTGTACAGCCAAACAAGATAACCTTCATTGAATCCTGCTGAATTCGCACGTAAGTTATAGCGGGTCCTCATCCGATTGGCATTTACTACTAATTTTGTCCTCGTGGCTTCTTCTATATCAGCTCTTATTTCTAATGGGGCTCTGATATTACACTTATACATTTCCTTTCTGCTTCCATGTGGCGGCCGTTTGTAAGAAGCACACACAGAGCATCTGCGACACCACTTCTCCACATCCTCCCGCATATGTAGCCAATAAATCTTTTCTCGTATTTTAGAAATTATTTTATTCACTCCTAAATGTTCTCCAGATGTTCCACGATGCATTTACCCTAGAACATCGTTGACTTTTGATGCTGGCAAGACTATTTGCATTCGGAATGTTTTACCGTTAGGTGCCTCTCATTTGCGTTTTAAAATACCACCTTCAACATGAAGAGAATTCCATTGAGCCCAGTAGCTTTTCGGATTTTCACTCATCCCTGAAATATCCTTCCATTCCGGATCTTCTCGTTGCGCTGTTCGCAAGTTCTCGATGTACCAACCTGTTGATGGTTCCACAGTTACCAACTGTATAGTTGCTGTTGTTTCCTTTTCTTCCACCCGGCCGCAATGTTTGCATTCAAGTTTGCATGGACGTTGTACAAAGGCTTCTGAATTTCCATGGATAAATCCTTTCTTATGTTGCATCTCAAAGCCATAAGGTTGGAGTCTAGTCGCTCTAAGAATAGCTTGCTCTCTAGTTCGCCAACTTGGACATTCTTCTCTCCCTTTCTTTTCTGTTGATTCCGTCCGACGGCGCTTCCTGCAGTCCCTTTGAAGGTGTCCCAATTTATTACAATCCCAGCAACGAAGAACACTACGTGAAGGGGTGCTCAGTGATAACTGCAATCTATTGCAAGACTGCTGCCCAGCTCGATATCTTTGCAATTCCACTCTCCTCTCTTCATCTAGAGATTCCACTCGTCGGCGTTTTCTGCAGTCCATTTGTAGGTGTCCCGGTCTATTACAATTCCAGCATTGCAGAATACCACGTGAAGGAGTGCTCTGTGATGGCTGCATTCTATTACAAGTACATTCGTTCACCGAAATTTCTCTCATTCGTACTGGACTTCGTGAGGTTTGTCTGACGCATTCATACACTAATGCATAGGCTAGTGCTTCTGCTGTTGAATTCTTTCCTGCTAGCCTTAACGCTTGTTGTAAATTTTGATCTGCAGTAGCGTTCACAAATGCCTCCGTCGCCACTTCATTGAGAAAATCCGCATTCACGCTGGAGTATGAAAGATGCGCTAATCTTTCTACATCTGCCTGCAGTTGTTGTAGTCATTCATCATGTTTTTAAATCCTGTTGCGCAACTGTAGACGATATACTTGCTGCATGTGCTCATCTCCGTAACGTAATTCTATCGCCTATATTAATGAAGAGTAATTATGTTGATTTTCAATCGGTACAGTTTGTAGAGCTCCGACGAAGGACCTCAAAGTGCTAATACCAGAGCTATAGCTTTGTCTTCATCATTCCATCCATTTACCTCTGAAGCTGCCTCGAATTGTCTCTCTTGAAGATATGCTACGAATTTTGTCCATCAAATATTGGAGGTTTCATTCTACCTGCACCGGATATTTCAGCTGCTACGTTTAGAGGCTTACGATTCTTTATTCTTTCAAGATCTGCTTTAAAGTTATCAAGCTGTTCCGTGACATTTTGTTGTACTCCCGGCAATTGTTGTCGAACTTCCAACACTTCCTGCTGGATTTCTTCAATTTTCACATTTTGTTCGTCTAATGAACATTTCAGAAAGTTCTTCTGTTCCTCCAAACAAGTTTCTAGACAATTCTGCAAAGAATCCTTTTGTTCCTCAAAAGCTTCTTTTGCTCGTCCAGACGGGTTTCCATAGATTTTGTTATGGTCATAGCATCTTGCATATAGCAAAATGCTACACGTGCTGAAGCGTGGGGGCCGGCTGTGTCAAACAGAAAAAATAAATGAACGCACCCGAACGAGAGAAATGAATTTCCTCACGCTCAGGTGCCATGTTGACATGACTGACAAGGCAGAAGAAGACCATCGTCACTGTAGTGTCAGATCTTCTCGAGAGGACGTCGAAAAAATTAGAAACATATCTTTTCTCTAAACATCGGGCATAAAATACATCCTGTAAGTAATTTTAAGAGATTTTTCATTTATGGTAATAATTTTCTTTCAATTAGTGAAGGTATTTGACACGACCCCGCCGAAATTCAAAAAAAGTAAGGCATCTGAATTCCGGCCGCAGCAAAGTCACCGCTATACAATCAGACTGTAAGTCTGCATCATTGACATCTCACATTGGTCGCAGGAGGAGGATAATAATCCTCAGCTTACAATAGCACTCGTTGCGAGGAAATAAAAATCACTGGGCTCTAGTTACAGCGAAGGCAGCAGGAGGAATTTCCCTCTTTTTGTTTTTGAACATCGAAGCCAAAACAGCTGGAGTTTTATACGCATTTCCCCCATGGAATTATCTTCTGAACTTCGAAAAGGAATCTATGGCACGAGACAAGTAGGCTCTTGATAGGAAGTTTCAATTACTTTAAAATAACTATTTTAATTTTAAGAAGTGCACTCGAAGTGCCAAAAGAAGAATTTTAGCTTCCCTATATCGGTTGTAAACAGCAGGGATGTTTAGTGTTAGTTTCTTTAGGTAATTTGTGAGCATTTTCGAAAACGGCAAGAAAATGATAGATTTTGAAGGTGAGGAAAACAACAGATTTCGTCTACAATAGCATATGAAATAGAAAACTAGTGACGACAAGCATCGCATCAAGTAGACTTCCTGACCTTGTGTGGGTTTTTGTTTGGTCTCATGATCGTTGTGACGTGCTCCTCATTATTTTATACATATATATATACGTTATACATATGACCAGTTAACCATTTAGGAGAAATTCACATTTCGTGAATAAACTCAAACAATCATGTGAGCTGCGTTTATGTCGAGAACGGAAATGATAGCGATTCAATTATGCTTATGGTCTGAAATTTACAGTTTTCATTTTTTTCACGAGTTTAGTGCCAAAATCAGAACATTTGGTTTAATTTCCTTAGCATTAGTTGGAATTTTGAATTTTATAAAGTTACAAATTTATTTCAAGTGCCTTTAGTTGTAAGGATTGCCAAGGTACGAGAGCCGTTAGGTAATTGTTATTTTACTCAGATAGAGCCTCGTTGTGAGAAGACCTACCGAACGTAAAACGAACCTAAATTTTAACTTAAATTTTTACTAGGTGGCCGATGTTGAAGCTTCATCATGCCGTGGAATTTCACCGTGAGTATTATTGAAATATTACATATTGTCTTTTAGTATGTTCATGCTTCGGCTTCGATAATTAAATGCTCGGTAGAAGTCTCTTACATTAACATAACAATAAGAAAATGTTTTTCATTTATAACAAATTACCAAGGTATTTAATTTAATATTAATAATTGTTTTTAATTATATATAAAACATACGAAAAGTCGTATGTTTAAACAAAAAGAAAAAAAAAATTTTCTATATAGAGGGAAAAGAAAATAGTGCCCTAATAATGAAGAGATTCCTTTCCGGTACCTCTATATATACATAATCTTAGTTTGATAAAGTATTCACGTACTTATATAACTGGTTTAGCGAAATCTCTATCTGTGCCTATTACTTTGAGTTAATGAAATTGTTGTGTACTTACGTGTACGTCTTTATCTACTTAATACTATACTACTGTACTTTTACATAGTTTCATAAGCTAATGGTATGCTTATCGGTACACCTTTTTTTTCCTGTACTCACTTTAAATCAAGTTTTGTAATTATAACGTGAAAATGAATTCTTAGAGGCTTTAATTTCTTTCTTCACTATCCCGGAGCCCTTTCATGTGAAGTTCGAGTGGGTCCGCTCTAATCTCTTTGCAGGTCAATAAGGGACTTTGGACGATTGTGCCACCCAGAGTCAATGGGAGGATGGGGCTTGGCAAGGAAGGCATGCCATCTGCGCCTTCCATGGAATGCAGGTAAGTGACGTAAGGGTCCCTTCAGGACCGAATGTGTGCTAGGCTTGGTGTAAGTAGGCACGAAAATTTTTTGATTATGGGTGATGACAAGCGGCAGGTTATTTCGGGAACTCCCCCACACTCTCCGCCACCCTTAGCCGAGGTGCTAGCGTGCCGCCCTGTGCTATCGCTGTCATCGAGTGATCTGTCAGCTTAGGCTGGCAGTTTGGACTTCACGTCCTGACCAATCACTCCAATATACCACCATAACAAAATGGCGCCCAACGTGGGGCCTTAACATCTTGAGTACATCAGACCTCTTTACTGGGGACTGAGATTGCTTTGCAGATATGGACATCTGGCTTTCAGCTAATTGTCTGACTCGGTAGTCTCACATCCAGTGGAGATGGGATAACATCAGTACTCGGCTTCACGTGAACCTTCTGTTCGAAAGGGTTGTCCATTCTTCTA
The DNA here is from genome assembly GCA_963924295.1 of Dioctria rufipes. Lineage (NCBI taxonomy): Eukaryota > Metazoa > Arthropoda > Insecta > Diptera > Asilidae > Dioctria > Dioctria rufipes. The sequence continues at coordinate 137,309,286 of OZ002744.1, forward strand.
GTTATGATACGTTGTGCGCGTCCATTTGTTACAACCATAACAAAATGGCGCCCAACGCGGGGCCACCTCAGTTAGACTTCGGTGGTCTAAATATAAATTTTACTGGGGACTGAGACTTTGAGAGAGATGACCATCTGGTGTCTGCTAGTTGATTGACCTCAAGTCTCACATCCAGTAGAAGTTATAGGTGGACCTGAGTCTAATTGGTTTTGTTGAAAATTTTTTTGTAAAGTAACGTAATATTTTGAAAGTTTTATTGGAAGTCTTTGATATTTTGAATTTTTTGGATTAAAGTAAAGTAACGTTTTTTGAATTTAATGAAAGTTTTTTTGGAAGTTGAAATCCGGCTTTAGGTTTGACTTCGGTCAAGCCTCAAGCCTGAACAGTTGTTGAATTTTGTTGATTTTTTTTTAAATTGATCTTTCCCGCTGGCCTTCTGCCATGGAAATGGTAGGGGGCCTCACAAATTTTTTTGGATTGTGTTCTCGCGGACAATTGTTCTGTTGGCCAACTAGCTGGACAGAGTTATGAGTCTGTGAGACGACTTTTTGGCTTCCAGCTAATTAGTTGACCAGATCCATGACTCTGCCCAGCTGGCGAACTATCTGGACATGAGGATCCGGTGAAGAGGAGAGGAAGAGTTCTCTGAGGGTGGGAGTGATGCTGGAGATCTTCAGTAATCAGGAGTTGGCATACTGCTAACTGCCTGGCTGAAGAATCTCTAGTAGCATTCTCAGCCTTTGACACCTCCAACTTGACTTTTCCCAGAGTTCTGTGAGAACCCAACCAAATCTTCCATGCACCACTCACGTCACTTGCCTATATCCTATTTTTGACCTTGGAAGGGGGAGAGCGACCTGACCTCTTATGTGGGAGTTAGCTTCGGGAAGTGAGGGAGAAATTGTATGATCTTTGTTAAAGAAATCTTTTTTTGAAACGCTTGAATTGTTCTCGTGATCTTTTTGGATCCTTCGTAATTTTCAGAATTTTTTTAGATTTTTATTCGACGAGACTGTTATCGCTTCCCGACATTGGTTTTTGTCTTGGAATTCATTCTTTACACTATCTCGATTTGAGAAGCCTTAATTAACTTTTCGAATCCTTGTTTTCTAAATTTTTTTAATTTCTTCGAACGTTTGGGAAAACTTTTGTCTGAATTTGAGTATCTCGCCCAAAGCCTTCGACTTTAAAATAGTATTTAGCCATCATTACATTGGAAAGAGCGTGTCTCTTCCAAACGTGCAAACTTCTAGAATTTTTTTTGGGATAACCATCCTAAACCCTGATTTGACAATTTTTACCTGACTTACGTCTAAATTCTTTATGGCTACAGTGAGGACACCACCTCCAGCGACAAACGGTATGACAATGCTGCCTGAACCATGTTCTATCTGCCGGGACGCAAGCTGGTCAGTCGATCGGAAGCCGGTCATGACTGTATGCGAGCATATTTTCCACCAGGCATGCCTGCAGCATTGGATAGGTGAACATTCTAGTTGTCCTAACTGCCGTCGTCACATTACGCAACAGGACTTCAGTGAATATTCTGGTGCAATCCCAAAGAGACCGAAGAAGGTGAAGCCCGCGAAATCGACAAGGCGCGACTCATTGCCAACCTTTGATTTGCCTAACTTTGACTTACCACTTCCCTCCAAATGTTTACATTTTTGTAATGTCATCTAATGACATTACGTCAAACAGCTGGTGTCACTACAATCAAATTTGGACCATCGAACCAAGCGTTGCCAGGGCATATTAGTTTATACATAAAGAAGTACGCCCAAATACTAGCCGTAGTCTTAGAGACTGCTCGGAAAAATGAAATATTGTAGATTTTTGTTCGAGAAACTACGCGCGGAGTCCCCGGGTTATATTGGTTCTTTTGGTTTATTTACAGGAATGCAGTTGATCTCCAGGAGGCCTTCATGGAGGAAATCAGTTTATAACGGTAATTAATCATAACCCTGTTGGGAATTTTCTAATTATGACTTTTACTGGGGACTGGGACTTAGAGTGAGACGGTCATTTGGCACTTTGCTAATTGACTGACCTCAAGTCTCATATCCAGTGGAAGTTATATACAGACCTGGGTCTAATCTTTCATGCTCAAAATGTACACTGAACTGTAACCAATTTTAGAAAAAGTACGCCTGTATTAATTGGAATGCATCGGAATTGTCAGAAAAATGCAGACAAATATATTATTTATATACGTCTATCTCTTACAAGCTCAAGCATATTTGACATCAAATCCGCAGAGGAACCCATTTTTCAGTAATATTAAAAATTAAGTTTTGTGTTAATTAAAACGAGTTTGTCTTCCTAAACAATTTTCATTTAATGCAATATTATTTTACAATATCTTTAGTGTTTCCAATCGACAAATAATAACTAATTATAAATCTGTGTACAATTGTACGAAATAAAGGGTTTTCACAGCCTGTTCAATACTTGTGCCATTTTGAAGCAAGAACCACTGACATATAATAAGAATGGACTGAGCCATCCTATCTAATTTCTATAGTCAAAAATGGCACAAATTTTGGCTAAAATCTATTTATCTCTTTCAAGCTCAAAATGTGCACTGAACTGTAACCAATTTTGGAAACAGTACGGCTGTATTAATTGGAATGCATTGGAATTGACATAAAAATTCAGACAAATATATTGTTTATATACGTCTATCTCTTAGCCCGGTATTGTGTTCATTTAGCGGATAAATATTTAGCAGCAATCGAACAGGGACCTTTTAACGGGTAAAATTGTTCATTGTTTTGAACCATAGATGGCTGCTTTTGACAATCAGCTGTCGTGAATTTGTGATATTACTTCGTATTCTTTTAAATTGCTTTTGCAATTACCCAATATCGAAATAGCAAGGAAAATTATATTTATACTTACTATTTTAATTTTTTTTCAAAAGGATTGTCTAAATGAAGAATTTTTTTATCAGAAAAAAATAATAAAAATACAATGACAATTTTTGCATTCCAATTTCTTTCAACTTCCAACGTCAAAATTTTAGCGGATTAATCTGCTGCTAAATATTGTTGCGAGCATGGCCTTTGGTTCGTTATTTAAAAGACAATATTAAATATTTAATATACAAGTTCTTTATTGTACTCTAATCATACAAAATTTATAAACCTTCAATTAATCAACTCAACTTTAATTATCGCTAATACTGTACTTTCAATTATCGCAATCCAATTACAACACTTTCGCACGTTTATTACTTTCGCCTGTTAACACTGCAACGTCTAAGACAAGACTCTTTTTGGCGATGACAACTGCTATATTTATACCCTAGAAACTCTCCAGATTATTCTGGAGTGTTCTCTTCCAGAACCTTCTTGACTCTTCTATTCATTCTATTCCTGAACCTTCCCGAAGATTCCGTCATCGATTCTCCGAGCCTGAAGTTGTTTACTCTCCATTGGCAGTAGATGTCACCAGTTGTCTCTTTCTATTGCACGTAACTCTTCCGCCTTCTTAGAATTGTTCGTCCCGAACAACAGGTGGACCACGGTCTTGATGTTTGTAATATTGACACAAGTGATCCAAATGAACGATTTTTCGTTTGCCTCTTGTACCACGTTGAATCCTGTATACTACGTGATTTATTCTAGTTACTACTGAATACGGTCCCTCCCAGTGTTGTTGTGAATTTGGAGAACGTCCCTTATGTCGGTTCGAGTTGTACAGCCAAACAAGATAACCTTCATTGAATCCTGCTGAATTCGCACGTAAGTTATAGCGGGTCCTCATCCGATTGGCATTTACTACTAATTTTGTCCTCGTGGCTTCTTCTATATCAGCTCTTATTTCTAATGGGGCTCTGATATTACACTTATACATTTCCTTTCTGCTTCCATGTGGCGGCCGTTTGTAAGAAGCACACACAGAGCATCTGCGACACCACTTCTCCACATCCTCCCGCATATGTAGCCAATAAATCTTTTCTCGTATTTTAGAAATTATTTTATTCACTCCTAAATGTTCTCCAGATGTTCCACGATGCATTTACCCTAGAACATCGTTGACTTTTGATGCTGGCAAGACTATTTGCATTCGGAATGTTTTACCGTTAGGTGCCTCTCATTTGCGTTTTAAAATACCACCTTCAACATGAAGAGAATTCCATTGAGCCCAGTAGCTTTTCGGATTTTCACTCATCCCTGAAATATCCTTCCATTCCGGATCTTCTCGTTGCGCTGTTCGCAAGTTCTCGATGTACCAACCTGTTGATGGTTCCACAGTTACCAACTGTATAGTTGCTGTTGTTTCCTTTTCTTCCACCCGGCCGCAATGTTTGCATTCAAGTTTGCATGGACGTTGTACAAAGGCTTCTGAATTTCCATGGATAAATCCTTTCTTATGTTGCATCTCAAAGCCATAAGGTTGGAGTCTAGTCGCTCTAAGAATAGCTTGCTCTCTAGTTCGCCAACTTGGACATTCTTCTCTCCCTTTCTTTTCTGTTGATTCCGTCCGACGGCGCTTCCTGCAGTCCCTTTGAAGGTGTCCCAATTTATTACAATCCCAGCAACGAAGAACACTACGTGAAGGGGTGCTCAGTGATAACTGCAATCTATTGCAAGACTGCTGCCCAGCTCGATATCTTTGCAATTCCACTCTCCTCTCTTCATCTAGAGATTCCACTCGTCGGCGTTTTCTGCAGTCCATTTGTAGGTGTCCCGGTCTATTACAATTCCAGCATTGCAGAATACCACGTGAAGGAGTGCTCTGTGATGGCTGCATTCTATTACAAGTACATTCGTTCACCGAAATTTCTCTCATTCGTACTGGACTTCGTGACGTTTGTCTGACGCATTCATACACTAATGCATAGGCTAGTGCTTCTGCTGTTGAATTCTTTCCTGCTAGCCTTAACGCTTGTTGTAAATTTTGATCTGCAGTAGCGTTCACAAATGCCTCCGTCGCCACTTCATTGAGAAAATCCGCATTCACGCTGGAGTATGAAAGATGCGCTAATCTTTCTACATCTGCCTGCAGTTGTTGTAGTCATTCATCATGTTTTTAAATCCTGTTGCGCAACTGTAGACGATATACTTGCTGCATGTGCTCATCTCCGTAACGTAATTCTATCGCCTATATTAATGAAGAGTAATTATGTTGATTTTCAATCGGTACAGTTTGTAGAGCTCCGACGAAGGACCTCAAAGTGCTAATACCAGAGCTATAGCTTTGTCTTCATCATTCCATCCATTTACCTCTGAAGCTGCCTCGAATTGTCTCTCTTGAAGATATGCTACGAATTTTGTCCATCAAATATTGGAGATTTCATTCTACCTGCACCGGATATTTCAGCTGCTACGTTTAGAGGCTTACGATTCTTTATTCTTTCAAGATCTGCTTTAAAGTTATCAAGCTGTTCCGTGACATTTTGTTGTACTCCCGGCAATTGTTGTCGAACTTCCAACACTTCCTGCTGGATTTCTTCAATTTTCACATTTTGTTCGTCTAATGAACATTTCAGAAAGTTCTTCTGTTCCTCCAAACAAGTTTCTAGACAATTCTGCAAAGAATCCTTTTGTTCCTCAAAAGCTTCTTTTGCTCGTCCAGACGGGTTTCCATAGATTTTGTTATGGTCATAGCATCTTGCATATAGCAAAATGCTACACGTGCTGAAGCGTGGGGGCCGGCTGTGTCAAACAGAAAAAATAAATGAACGCACCCGAACGAGAGAAATGAATTTCCTCACGCTCAGGTGCCATGTTGACATGACTGACAAGGCAGAAGAAGACCATCGTCACTGTAGTGTCAGATCTTCTCGAGAGGACGTCGAAAAAATTAGAAACATATCTTTTCTCTAAACATCGGGCATAAAATACATCCTGTAAGTAATTTTAAGAGATTTTTCATTTATGGTAATAATTTTCTTTGAATTAGTGAAGGTATTTGACACGACCCCGCCGAAATTCAAAAAAAGTAAGGCATCTGAATTCCGGCCGCAGCAAAGTCACCGCTATACAATCAGACTGTAAGTCTGCATCATTGACATCTCACATTGGACGCAGGAGGAGGATAATAATCCTCAGCTTACAATAGCACTCGTTGCGAGGAAATAAAAATCACTGGGCTCTAGTTACAGCGAAGGCAGCAGGAGGAATTTCCCTCTTTTTGTTTTTGAACATCGAAGCCAAAACAGCTGGAGTTTTATACGCATTTCCCCCATGGAATTATCTTCTGAACTTCGAAAAGGAATCTATGGCACGAGACAAGTAGGCTCTTGATAGGAAGTTTCAATTACTTTAAAATAACTATTTTAATTTTAAGAAGTGCACTCGAAGTGCCAAAAGAAGAATTTTAGCTTCCCTATATCGGTTGTAAACAGCAGGGATGTTTAGTGTTAGTTTCTTTAGGTAATTTGTGAGCATTTTCGAAAACGGCAAGAAAATGATAGATTTTGAAGGTGAGGAAAACAACAGATTTCGTCTACAATAGCATATGAAATAGAAAACTAGTGACGACAAGCATCGCATCAAGTAGACTTCCTGACCTTGTGTGGGTTTTTGTTTGGTCTCATGATCGTTGTGACGTGCTCCTCATTATTTTATACATATATATATACGTTATACATATGACCAGTTAACCATTTAGGAGAAATTCACATTTCGTGAATAAACTCAAACAATCATGTGAGCTGCGTTTATGTCGAGAACGGAAATGATAGCGATTCAATTATGCTTATGGTCTGAAATTTACAGTTTTCATTTTTTTCACGAGTTTAGTGCCAAAATCAGAACATTTGGTTTAATTTCCTTAGCATTAGTTGGAATTTTGAATTTTATAAAGTTACAAATTTATTTCAAGTGCCTTTAGTTGTAAGGATTGCCAAGGTACGAGAGCCGTTAGGTAATTGTTATTTTACTCAGATAGAGCCTCGTTGTGAGAAGACCTACCGAACGTAAAACGAACCTAAATTTTAACTTAAATTTTTACTAGGTGGCCGATGTTGAAGCTTCATCATGCCGTGGAATTTCACCGTGAGTATTATTGAAATATTACATATTGTCTTTTAGTATGTTCATGCTTCGGCTTCGATAATTAAATGCTCGGTAGAAGTCTCTTACATTAACATAACAATAAGAAAATGTTTTTCATTTATAACAAATTACCAAGGTATTTAATTTAATATTAATAATTGTTTTTAATTATATATAAAACATACGAAAAGTCGTATGTTTAAACAAAAAGAAAAAAAAATTTTCTATATAGAGGGAAAAGAAAATAGTGCCCTAATAATGAAGAGATTCCTTTCCGGTACCTCTATATATACATAATCTTAGTTTGATAAAGTATTCACGTACTTATATAACTGGTTTAGCGAAATCTCTATCTGTGCCTATTACTTTGAGTTAATGAAATTGTTGTGTACTTACGTGTACGTCTTTATCTACTTAATACTATACTACTGAACTTTTACATAGTTTCATAAGCTAATGGTATGCTTATCGGTACACCTTTTTTTTCCTGTACTCACTTTAAATCAAGTTTTGTAATTATAACGTGAAAATGAATTCTTAGAGGCTTTAATTTCTTTCTTCACTATCCCGGAGCCCTTTCATGTGAAGTTCGAGTGGGTCCGCTCTAATCTCTTTGCAGGTCAATAAGGGACTTTGGACGATTGTGCCACCCAGAGTCAATGGGAGGATGGGGCTTGGCAAGGAAGGCATGCCATCTGCGCCTTCCATGGAATGCAGGTAAGTGACGTAAGGGTCCCTTCAGGACCGAATGTGTGCTAGGCTTGGTGTAAGTAGGCACGAAAATTTTTTGATTATGGGTGATGACAAGCGGCAGGTTATTTCGGGAACTCCCCCACACTCTTCGCCACCCTTAGCCGAGGTGCTAGCGTGCCGCCCTGTGCTATCGCTGTCATCGAGTGATCTGTCAGCTTAGGCTGGCAGTTTGGACTTCACGTCCTGACCAATCACTCCAATATACCACCATAACAAAATGGCGCCCAACGTGGGGCCTTAACATCTTGAGTACATCAGACCTCTTTACTGGGGACTGAGATTGCTTTGCAGATATGGACATCTGGCTTTCAGCTAATTGTCTGACTCGGTAGTCTCACATCCAGTGGAGATGGGATAACATCAGTACTCGGCTTCACGTGAACCTTCTGTTCGAAAGGGTTGTCCATTCTTCTAGTTATGATACGTTGTGCGCGTCCATTTGTTACAACCATAACAAAATGGCGCCCAACGCGGGGCCACCTCAGTTAGACTTCGGTGGTCTAAATATAAATTTTACTGGGGACTGAGACTTTGAGAGAGATGACCATCTGGTGTCTGCTAGTTGATTGACCTCAAGTCTCACATCCAGTAGAAGTTATAGGTGGACCTGAGTCTAATTGGTTTTGTTGAAAATTTTTTTGTAAAGTAACGTAATATTTTGAAAGTTTTATTGGAAGTCTTTGATATTTTGAATTTTTTGGATTAAAGTAAAGTAACGTTTTTTGAATTTAATGAAAGTTTTTTTGGAAGTTGAAATCCGGCTTTAGGTTTGACTTCGGTCAAGCCTCAAGCCTGAACAGTTGTTGAATTTTGTTGATTTTTTTTTAAATTGATCTTTCCCGGTGGCCTTCTGCCATGGAAATGGTAGGGGGCCTCACAAATTTTTTTGGATTGTGTTCTCGCGGACAATTGTTCTGTTGGCCAACTAGCTGGACAGAGTTATGAGTCTGTGAGACGACTTTTTGGCTTCCAGCTAATTAGTTGACCAGATCCATGACTCTGCCCAGCTGGCGAACTATCTGGACATGAGGATCCGGTGAAGAGGAGAGGAAGAGTTCTCTGAGGGTGGGAGTGATGCTGGAGATCTTCAGTAATCAGGAGTTGGCATACTGCTAACTGCCTGGCTGAAGAATCTCTAGTAGCATTCTCAGCCTTTGACACCTCCAACTTGACTTTTCCCAGAGTTCTGTGAGAACCCAACCAAATCTTCCATGCACCACTCACGTCACTTGCCTATATCCTATTTTTGACCTTGGAAGGGGGAGAGCGACCTGACCTCTTATGTGGGAGTTAGCTTCGGGAAGTGAGGAAGAAATTGTATGATCTTTGATAAAGAAATCTTTTTTTGAAACGCTTGAATTGTTCTCGTGATCTTTTTGGATCCTTCGTAATTTTCAGAATTTTTTTAGATTTTTATTCGACGAGACTGTTATCGCTTCCCGACATTGGTTTTTGTCTTGGAATTCATTCTTTACACTATCTCGATTTGAGAAGCCTTAATTAACTTTTCGAATCCTTGTTTTCTAAATTTTTTTAATTTCTTCGAACGTTTGGGAAAACTTTTGTCTGAATTTGAGTATCTCGCCCAAAGCCTTCGACTTTAAAATAGTATTTAGCCATCATTACATTGGAAAGAGCGTGTCTCTTCCAAACGTGCAAACTTCTAGAATTTTTTTTGGGATAACCATCCTAAACCCTGATTTGACAATTTTTACCTGACTTACGTCTAAATTCTTTATGGCTACAGTGAGGACACCACCTCCAGCGACAAACGGTATGACAATGCTGCCTGAACCATGTTCTATCTGCCGGGACGCAAGCTGGTCAGTCGATCGGAAGCCGGTCATGACTGTATGCGAGCATATTTTCCACCAGGCATGCCTGCAGCATTGGATAGGTGAACATTCTAGTTGTCCTAACTGCCGTCGTCACATTACGCAACAGGACTTCAGTGAATATTCTGGTGCAATCCCAAAGAGACCGAAGAAGGTGAAGCCCGCGAAATCGACAAGGCGCGACTCATTGCCAACCTTTGATTTGCCTAACTTTGACTTACCACTTCCCTCCAAATGTTTACATTTTTGTAATGTCATCTAATGACATTACGTCAAACAGCTGGTGTCACTACAATCAAATTTGGACCATCGAACCAAGCGTTGCCAGGGCATATTAGTTTATACATAAAGAAGTACGCCCAAATACTAGCCGTAGTCTTAGAGACTGCTCGGAAAAATGAAATATTGTAGATTTTTGTTCGAGAAACTACGCGCGGAGTCCCCGGGTTATATTGGTTCTTTTGGTTTATTTACAGGAATGCAGTTGATCTCCAGGAGGCCTTCATGGAGGAAATCAGTTTATAACGGTAATTAATCATAACCCTGTTGGGAATTTTCTAATTATGACTTTTACTGGGGACTGGGACTTAGAGTGAGACGGTCATTTGGCACTTTGCTAATTGACTGACCTCAAGTCTCATATCCAGTGGAAGTTATATACAGACCTGGGTCTAATCTTTCATGCTCAAAATGTACACTGAACTGTAACCAATTTTAGAAAAAGTACGCCTGTATTAATTGGAATGCATCGGAATTGTCAGAAAAATGCAGACAAATATATTATTTATATACGTCTATCTCTTACAAGCTCAAGCATATTTGACATCAAATCCGCAGAGGAACCCATTTTTCAGTAATATTAAAAATTAAGTTTTGTGTTAATTAAAACGAGTTTGTCTTCCTAAACAATTTTCATTTAATGCAATATTATTTTACAATATCTTTAGTGTTTCCAATCGACAAATAATAACTAATTATAAATCTGTGTACAATTGTACGAAATAAAGGGTTTTCACAGCCTGTTCAATACTTGTGCCATTTTGAAGCAAGAACCACTGACATATAATAAGAATGGACTGAGCCATCCTATCTAATTTCTATAGTCAAAAATGGCACAAATTTTGGCTAAAATCTATTTATCTCTTTCAAGCTCAAAATGTGCACTGAACTGTAACCAATTTTGGAAACAGTACGGCTGTATTAATTGGAATGCATTGGAATTGACATAAAAATTCAGACAAATATATTGTTTATATACGTCTATCTCTTAGCCCGGTATTGTGTTCATTTAGCGGATAAATATTTAGCAGCAATCGAACAGGGACCTTTTAACGGGTAAAATTGTTCATTGTTTTGAACCATAGATGGCTGCTTTTGACAATCAGCTGTCGTGAATTTGTGATATTACTTCGTATTCTTTTAAATTGCTTTTGCAATTACCCAATATCGAAATAGCAAGGAAAATTATATTTATACTTACTATTTTAATTTTTTTTCAAAAGGATTGTCTAAATGAAGAATTTTTTTATCAGAAAAAAATAATAAAAATACAATGACATTTTTTGCATTCCAATTTCTTTCAACTTCCAACGTCAAAATTTTAGCGGATTAATCTGCTGCTAAATATTGTTGCGAGCATGGCCTTTGGTTCGTTATTTAAAAGACAATATTAAATATTTAATATACAAGTTCTTTATTGTACTCTAATCATACAAAATTTATAAACCTTCAATTAATCAACTCAACTTTAATTATCGCTAATACTGTACTTTCAATTATCGCAATCCAATTACAACACTTTCGCACGTTTATTACTTTCGCCTGTTAACACTGCAACGTCTAAGACAAGACTCTTTTTGGCGATGACAACTGCTATATTTATACCCTAGAAACTCTCCAGATTATTCTGGAGTGTTCTCTTCCAGAACCTTCTTGACTCTTCTATTCATTCTATTCCTGAACCTTCCCGAAGATTCCGTCATCGATTCTCCGAGCCTGAAGTTGTTTACTCTCCATTGGCAGTAGATGTCACCAGTTGTCTCTTTCTATTGCACGTAACTCTTCCGCCTTCTTAGAATTGTTCGTCCCGAACAACAGGTGGACCACGGTCTTGATGTTTGTAATATTGACACAAGTGATCCAAATGAACGATTTTTCGTTTGCCTCTTGTACCACGTTGAATCCTGTATACTACGTGATTTATTCTAGTTACTACTGAATACGGTCCCTCCCAGTGTTGTTGTGAATTTGGAGAACGTCCCTTATGTCGGTTCGAGTTGTACAGCCAAACAAGATAACCTTCATTGAATCCTGCTGAATTCGCACGTAAGTTATAGCGGGTCCTCATCCGATTGGCATTTACTACTAATTTTGTCCTCGTGGCTTCTTCTATATCAGCTCTTATTTCTAATGGGGCTCTGATATTACACTTATACATTTCCTTTCTGCTTCCATGTGGCGGCCGTTTGTAAGAAGCACACACAGAGCATCTGCGACACCACTTCTCCACATCCTCCCGCATATGTAGCCAATAAATCTTTTCTCGTATTTTAGAAATTATTTTATTCACTCCTAAATGTTCTCCAGATGTTCCACGATGCATTTACCCTAGAACATCGTTGACTTTTGATGCTGGCAAGACTATTTGCATTCGGAATGTTTTACCGTTAGGTGCCTCTCATTTGCGTTTTAAAATACCACCTTCAACATGAAGAGAATTCCATTGAGCCCAGTAGCTTTTCGGATTTTCACTCATCCCTGAAATATCCTTCCATTCCGGATCTTCTCGTTGCGCTGTTCGCAAGTTCTCGATGTACCAACCTGTTGATGGTTCCACAGTTACCAACTGTATAGTTGCTGTTGTTTCCTTTTCTTCCACCCGGCCGCAATGTTTGCATTCAAGTTTGCATGGACGTTGTACAAAGGCTTCTGAATTTCCATGGATAAATCCTTTCTTATGTTGCATCTCAAAGCCATAAGGTTGGAGTCTAGTCGCTCTAAGAATAGCTTGCTCTCTAGTTCGCCAACTTGGACATTCTTCTCTCCCTTTCTTTTCTGTTGATTCTGTCCGACGGCGCTTCCTGCAGTCCCTTTGAAGGTGTCCCAATTTATTACAATCCCAGCAACGAAGAACACTACGTGAAGGGGTGCTCAGTGATAACTGCAATCTATTGCAAGACTGCTGCCCAGCTCGATATCTTTGCAATTCCACTCTCCTCTCTTCATCTAGAGATTCCACTCGTCGGCGTTTTCTGCAGTCCATTTGTAGGTGTCCCGGTCTATTACAATTCCAGCATTGCAGAATACCACGTGAAGGAGTGCTCTGTGATGGCTGCATTCTATTACAAGTACATTCGTTCACCGAAATTTCTCTCATTCGTACTGGACTTCGTGAAGTTTGTCTGACGCATTCATACACTAATGCATAGGCTAGTGCTTCTGCTGTTGAATTCTTTCCTGCTAGCCTTAACGCTTGTTGTAAATTTTGATCTGCAGTAGCGTTCACATTGCGAAAATCCGCATTCACGCTGGAGTATGAAAGATGCGCTAATCTTTCTACATCTGCCTGCAGTTGTTGTAGTCATTCATCATGTTTTTAAATCCTGTTGCGCAACTGTAGACGATATACTTGCTGCATGTGCTCATCTCCGTAACGTAATTCTATCGCCTATATTAATGAAGAGTAATTACGTTGATTTTCAATCGGTACAGTTTGTAGAGCTTCGACGAAGGACCTCAAAGTGCTAATACCAGAGCTATAGCTTTGTCTTCATCATTCCATCCATTTACCTCTGAAGCTGCCTCGAATTGTCTCTCTTGAAGATATGCTACGAATTTTGTCCATCAAATATTGGAGGTTTCATTCTACCTGCACCGGATATTTCAGCTGCTACGTTTAGAGGCTTACGATTCTTTATTCTTTCAAGATCTGCTTTAAAGTTATCAAGCTGTTCTGTGACATTTTGTTGTACTCCCGGCAATTGTTGTCGAACTTCCAACACTTCCTGCTAGATTTCTTCAATTTTCACATTTTGTTCGTCTAATGAACATTTCAGAAAGTTCTTCTGTTCCTCCAAACAAGTTTCTAGACAATTCTGCAAAGAATCCTTTTGTTCCTCAAAAGCTTCTTTTGCTCGTCCAGACGGGTTTCCATAGATTTTGTTATGGTCATAGCATCTTGCATATAGCAAAATGCTACACGTGCTGAAGCGTGGGGGCCGGCTGTGTCAAACAGAAAAAATAAATGAACGCACCCGAACGAGAGAAATGAATTTCCTCACGCTCAGGTGCCATGTTGACATGACTGACAAGGCAGAAGAAGACCATCGTCACTGTAGTGTCAGATCTTCTCGAGAGGACGTCGAAAAAATTAGAAACATATCTTTTCTCTAAACATCGGGCATAAAATACATCCTGTAAGTAATTTTAAGAGATTTTTCATTTATGGTAATAATTTTCTTTCAATTAGTGAAGGTATTTGACACGACCCCGCCGAAATTCAAAAAAAGTAAGGCATCTGAATTCCGGCCGCAGCAAAGTCACCGCTATACAATCAGACTGTAAGTCTGCATCATTGACATCTCACATTGGTCGCAGGAGGAGGATAATAATCCTCAGCTTACAATAGCACTCGTTGCGAGGAAATAAAAATCACTGGGCTCTAGTTACAGCGAAGGCAGCAGGAGGAATTTCCCTCTTTTTGTTTTTGAACATCGAAGCCAAAACAGCTGGAGTTTTATACGCATTTCCCCCATGGAATTATCTTCTGAACTTCGAAAAGGAATCTATGGCACGAGACAAGTAGGCTCTTGATAGGAAGTTTCAATTACTTTAAAATAACTATTTTAATTTTAAGAAGTGCACTCGAAGTGCCAAAAGAAGAATTTTAGCTTCCCTATATCGGTTGTAAACAGCAGGGATGTTTAGTGTTAGTTTCTTTAGGTAATTTGTGAGCATTTTCGAAAACGGCAAGAAAATGATAGATTTTGAAGGTGAGGAAAACAACAGATTTCGTCTACAATAGCATATGATATAGAAAACTAGTGACGACAAGCAAACATAATTATACGCATCGCATCAAGTAGACTTCCTGACCTTGTGTGGGTTTTTGTTTGGTCTCATGATCGTTGTGACGTGCTCCTCATTATTTTATACATATATATATACGTTATACATATGACCAGTTAACCATTTAGGAGAAATTCACATTTCGTGAATAAACTCAAACAATCATGTGAGCTGCGTTTATGTCGAGAACGGAAATGATAGCGATTCAATTATGCTTATGGTCTGAAATTTACAGTTTTCATTTTTTTCACGAGTTTAGTGCCAAAATCAGAACATTTGGTTTAATTTCCTTAGCATTAGTTGGAATTTTGAATTTTATAAAGTTACAAATTTATTTCAAGTGCCTTTAGTTGTAAGGATTGCCAAGGTACGAGAGCCGTTAGGTAATTGTTATTTTACTCAGATAGAGCCTCGTTGTGAGAAGACCTACCGAACGTAAAACGAACCTAAATTTTAACTTAAATTTTTACTAGGTGGCCGATGTTGAAGCTTCATCATGCCGTGGAATTTCACCGTGAGTATTATTGAAATATTACATATTGTCTTTTAGTATGTTCATGCTTCGGCTTCGATAATTAAATGCTCGGTAGAAGTCTCTTACATTAACATAACAATAAGAAAATGTTTTTCATTTATAACAAATTACCAAGGTATTTAATTTAATATTAATAATTGTTTTTAATTATATATAAAACATACGAAAAGTCGTATGTTTAAACAAAAAGAAAAAAAAAATTTCTATATAGAGGGAAAAGAAAATAGTGCCCTAATAATGAAGAGATTCCTTTCCGGTACCTCTATATATACATAATCTTAGTTTGATAAAGTATT
Source organism: Dioctria rufipes (assembly GCA_963924295.1). NCBI lineage: Eukaryota > Metazoa > Arthropoda > Insecta > Diptera > Asilidae > Dioctria > Dioctria rufipes. The sequence continues at coordinate 137,324,779 of OZ002744.1, forward strand.
CACGTACTTATATAACTGGTTTAGCGAAATCTCTATCTGTGCCTATTACTTTGAGTTAATGAAATTGTTGTGTACTTACGTGTACGTCTTTATCTACTTAATACTATACTACTGTACTTTTACATAGTTTCATAAGCTAATGGTATGCTTATCGGTACACCTTTTTTTTCCTGTACTCACTTTAAATCAAGTTTTGTAATTATAACGTGAAAATGAATTCTTAGAGGCTTTAATTTCTTTCTTCACTATCCCGGAGCCCTTTCATGTGAAGTTCGAGTGGGTCCGCTCTAATCTCTTTGCAGGTCAATAAGGGACTTTGGACGATTGTGCCACCCAGAGTCAATGGGAGGATGGGGCTTGGCAAGGAAGGCGTGCCATCTGCGCCTTCCATGGAATGCAGGTAAGTGACGTAAGGGTCCCTTCAGGACCGAGTGTGTGCTAGGCTTGGTGTAAGTAGGCACGAAATTTTTTTGATTATGGGTGATGACAAGCGGCAGGTTATTTCGGGAACTCCCCCACACTCTCCGCCACCCTTAGCCGAGGTGCTAGCGTGCCGCCCTGTGCTATCGCTGTCATCGAGTGATCTGTCAGCTTAGGCTGGCAGTTTGGACTTCACGTCCTGACCAATCACTCCAATATACCACCATAACAAAATGGCGCCCAACGTGGGGCCTTAACATCTTGAGTACATCAGACCTCTTTACTGGGGACTGAGATTGCTTTGCAGATATGGACATCTGGCTTTCAGCTAATTGTCTGACTCGGTAGTCTCACATCCAGTGGAGATGGGATAACATCAGTACTCGGCTTCACGTGAACCTTCTGTTCGAAAGGGTTGTCCATTCTTCTAGTTATGATACGTTGTGCGCGTCCATTTGTTACAACCATAACAAAATGGCGCCCAACGCGGGGCCACCTCAGTTAGACTTCGGTGGTCTAAATATAAATTTTACTGGGGACTGAGACTTTGAGAGAGATGACCATCTGGTGTCTGCTAGTTGATTGACCTCAAGTCTCACATCCAGTAGAAGTTATAGGTGGACCTGAGTCTAATTGGTTTTGTTGAAAATTTTTTGTAAAGTAACGTAATATTTTGAAAGTTTTATTGGAAGTCTTTGATATTTTGAATTTTTTGGATTAAAGTAAAGTAACGTTTTTTGAATTTAATGAAAGTTTTTTTGGAAGTTGAAATCCGGCTTTAGGTTTGACTTCGGTCAAGCCTCAAGCCTGAACAGTTGTTGAATTTTTTGAATTTTGTTGATTTTTTTTTAAATTGATCTTTCCCGCTGGCCTTCTGCCATGGAAATGGTAGGGGGCCTCACAAATTTTTTTGGATTGTGTTCTCGCGGACAATTGTTCTGTTGGCCAACTAGCTGGACAGAGTTATGAGTCTGTGAGACGACTTTTTGGCTTCCAGCTAATTAGTTGACCAGATCCATGACTCTGCCCAGCTGGCGAACTATCTGGACATGAGGATCCGGTGAAGAGGAGAGGAAGAGTTCTCTGAGGGTGGGAGCGACGCTGGAGATCTTCAGTAATCAGGAGTTGGCATACTGCTAACTGCCAGGCTGAAGAATCTCTAGTAGCATTCTCAGCCTTTGACACCTCCAACTTGACTTTTCCCAGAGTTCTGTGAGAACCCAACCAAATCTTCCATGCACCACTCACGTCACTTGCCTATATCCTATTTTTGACCTTGGAAGGGGGAGAGCGACCTGACCTCTTATGTGGGAGTTAGCTTCGGGAAGTGAGGGAGAAATTGTATGATCTTTGTTAAAGAAATCTTTTTTTGAAACGCTTGAATTGTTCTCGTGATCTTTTTGGATCCTTCGTAATTTTCAGAATTTTTTTAGATTTTTATTCGACGAGGCTGTTAACGCTTCCCGACATTGGTTTTTGTCTTGGAATTCATTCTTTACACTATCTCGATTTGAGAAGCCTTAATTAACTTTTCGAATCCTTGTTTTCTAAATTTTTTTAATTTCTTCGAACGTTTGGGAAAACTTTTGTCTGAATTTGAGTATCTCGCCCAAAGCCTTCGACTTTAAAATAGTATTTAGCCATCATCACATTGGAAAGAGCGTGTCTCTTCCAAACGTGCAAACTTCTAGAATTTTTTTTGGGATAACCATCCTAAACCCTGATTTGACAATTTTTACCTGACTTACGTCTAAATTCTTTATGGCTACAGTGAGGACACCACCTCCAGCGACAAACGGTATGACAATGCTGCCTGAACCATGTTCTATCTGCCGGCACGCAAACTGGTCAGTCGATCGGAAGCCGGTCATGACTGTATGCGAGCATATTTTCCACCAGGCATGCTTGCAGCATTGGATAGGTGAACATTCTAGTTGTCCTAACTGCCGTCGTCACATTACGCAACAGGACTTCAGTGAATATTCTGGTGCAATCCCAAAGAGACCGAAGAAGGTGAAGCCCGCGAAATCGACAAGGTGCGACTCATTGCCAACCTTTGATTTGCCTAACTTTGACTTACCACTTCCCTCCAAATGTTTACATTTTTGTAATGTCATCTAATGACATTACGTCAAACAGCTGGTGTCACTACAATCAAATTTGGACCATCGAACCAAGCGTTGCCAGGGCATATTAGTTTATACATAAAGAAGTACGCCCAAATACTAGCCGTAGTCTTAGAGACTGCTCGGAAAAATGAAATATTGTAGATTTTTGTTCGAGAAACTACGCGCGGAGTCCCCGGGTTATATTGGTTCTTTTGGTTTATTTACAGGAATGCAGTTGATCTCCAGGAGGCCTTCATGGAGGAAATCAGTTTATAACGGTAATTAATCATAACCCTGTTGGGAATTTTCTAATTATGACTTTTACTGGGGACTGGGACTTAGAGTGAGACGGTCATTTGGCACTTTGCTAATTGACTGACCTCAAGTCTCATATCCAGTGGAAGTTATATACAGACCTGGGTCTAATCTTTCATGCTCAAAATGTACACTGAACTGTAACCAATTTTAGAAAAAGTACGCCTGTATTAATTGGAATGCATCGGAATTGTCAGAAAAATGCAGACAAATATATTATTTATATACGTCTATCTCTTACAAGCTCAAGCATATTTGACATCAAATCCGCAGAGGAACTCATTTTTCAGTAATATTAAAAATTAAGTTTTGTGTTAATTAAAACGAGTTTGTCTTCCTAAACAATTTTCATTTAATGCAATATTATTTTACAATATCTTTAGTGTTTCCAATCGACAAATAATAACTAATTATAAATCTGTGTACAATTGTACGAAATAAAGGGTTTTCACAGCCTGTTCAATACTTGTGCCATTTTGAAGCAAGAACCACTGACATATAATAAGAATGGACTGAGCCATCCTATCTAATTTCTATAGTCAAAAATGGCACAAATTTTGGCTAAAATCTATTTATCTCTTTCAAGCTCAAAATGTGCACTGAACTGTAACCAATTTTGGAAACAGTACGGCTGTATTAATTGGAATGCATTGGAATTGACATAAAAATTCAGACAAATATATTGTTTATATACGTCTATCTCTTAGCCCGGTATTGTGTTCATTTAGCGGATAAATATTTAGCAGCAATCGAACAGGGACCTTTTAACGGGTAAAATTGTTCATTGTTTTGAACCATAGATGGCTGCTTTTGACAATCAGCTGTCGTGAATTTGTGATATTACTTCGTATTCTTTTAAATTGCTTTTGCAATTACCCAATATCGAAATAGCAAGGAAAATTATATTTATACTTACTATTTTAATTTTTTTTCAAAAGGATTGTCTAAATGAAGAATTTTTTTATCAGAAAAAAATAATAAAAATACAATGACACTTTTGCATTCCAATTTCTTTCAACTTCCAACGTCAAAATTTTAGCGGATTAATCTGCTGCTAAATATTGTTGCGAGCATGGCCTTTGGTTCGTTATTTAAAAGACAATATTAAATATTTAATATACAAGTTCTTTATTGTACTCTAATCATACAAAATTTATAAACCTTCAATTAATCAACTCAACTTTAATTATCGCTAATACTGTACTTTCAATTATCGCAATCCAATTACAACACTTTCGCACGTTTATTACTTTCGCCTGTTAACACTGCAACGTCTAAGACAAGACTCTTTTTGGCGATGACAACTGCTATATTTATACCCCAGAAACTCTCCAGATTATTCTGGAGTGTTCTCTTCCAGAACCTTCTTGACTCTTCTATTCATTCTATTCCTGAACCTTCCCGAAGATTCCGTCATCGATTCTCCGAGCCTGAAGTTGTTTACTCTCCATTGGCAGTAGATGTCACCAGTTGTCTCTTTCTATTGCACGTAACTCTTCCGCCTTCTAAAGAATTGTTCGTCCCGAACAACAGGTGGACCACGGTCTTGATGTTTGTAATATTGACACAAGTGATCCAAATGAACGATTTTTCGTTTGCCTCTTGTACCACGTTGAATCCTGTATACTACGTGATTTATTCTAGTTACTACTGAATACGGTCCCTCCCAGTGTTGTTGTGAATTTGGAGAACGTCCCTTATGTCGGTTCGTTGTACAGCCAAACAAGATAACCTTCATTGAATCCTGCTGAATTCGCACGTAAGTTATAGCGGGTCCTCATCCGATTGGCATTTACTACTAATTTTGTCCTCGTGGCTTCTTCTATATCAGCTCTTATTTCTAATGGGGCTCTGATATTACACTTATACATTTCCTTTCTGCTTCCATGTGGCGGCCGTTTGTAAGAAGCACACACAGAGCATCTGCGACACCACTTCTCCACATCCTCCCGCATATGTAGCCAATAAATCTTTTCTCGTATTTTAGAAATTATTTTATTCACTCCTAAATGTTCTCCAGATGTTCCACGATGCATTTACCCTAGAACATCGTTGACTTTTGATGCTGGCAAGACTATTTGCATTCGGAATGTTTTACCGTTAGGTGCCTCTCATTTGCGTTTTAAAATACCACCTTCAACATGAAGAGAATTCCATTGAGCCCAGTAGCTTTTCGGATTTTCACTCATCCCTGAAATATCCTTCCATTCCGGATCTTCCCGTTGCGCTGTTCGCAAGTTCTCGATGTACCAACCTGTTGATGGTTCCACAGTTACCAACTGTATAGTTGCTGTTGTTTCCTTTTCTTCCACCCGGCCGCAATGTTTGCATTCAAGTTTGCATGGACGTTGTACAAAGGCTTCTGAATTTCCATGGATAAATCCTTTCTTATGTTGCATCTCAAAGCCATAAGGTTGGAGTCTAGTCGCTCTAAGAATAGCTTGCTCTCTAGTTCGCCAACTTGGACATTCTTCTCTCCCTTTCTTTTCTGTTGATTCCGTCCGACGGCGCTTCCTGCAGTCCCTTTTAAGGTGTCCCAATTTATTACAATCCCAGCAACGAAGAACACTACGTGAAGGGGTGCTCAGTGATAACTGCAATCTATTGCAAGACTGCTGCCCAGCTCGATATCTTTGCAATTCCACTCTCCTCTCTTCATCTAGAGATTCCACTCGTCGGCGTTTTCTGCAGTCCATTTGTAGGTGTCCCGGTCTATTACAATTCCAGCATTGCAGAATACCACGTGAAGGAGTGCTCTGTGATGGCTGCATTCTATTACAAGTACATTCGTTCACCGAAATTTCTCTCATTCGTACTGGACTTCGTGACGTTTGTCTGACGCATTCATACACTAATGCATAGGCTAGTGCTTCTGCTGTTGAATTCTTTCCTGCTAGCCTTAACGCTTGTTGTAAATTTTGATCTGCAGTAGCGTTCACAAATGCCTCCGTCGCCACTTCATTGAGAAAATCCGCATTCACGCTGGAGTATGAAAGATGCGCTAATCTTTCTACATCTGCCTGCAGTTGTTGTAGTCATTCATCATGTTTTTAAATCCTGTTGCGCAACTGTAGACGATATACTTGCTGCATGTGCTCATCTCCGTAACGTAATTCTATCGCCTATATTAATGAAGAGTAATTATGTTGATTTTCAATCGGTACAGTTTGTAGAGCTCCGACGAAGGACCTCAAAGTGCTAATACCAGAGCTATAGCTTTGTCTTCATCATTCCATCCATTTACCTCTGAAGCTGCCTCGAATTGTCTCTCTTGAAGATATGCTACGAATTTTGTCCATCAAATATTGGAGGTTTCATTCTACCTGCACCGGATATTTCAGCTGCTACGTTTAGAGGCTTACGATTCTTTATTCTTTCAAGATCTGCTTTAAAGTTATCAAGCTGTTCCGTGACATTTTGTTGTACTCCCGGCAATTGTTGTCGAACTTCCAACACTTCCTGCTGGATTTCTTCAATTTTCACATTTTGTTCGTCTAATGAACATTTCAGAAAGTTCTTCTGTTCCTCCAAACAAGTTTCTAGACAATTCTGCAAAGAATCCTTTTGTTCCTCAAAAGCTTCTTTTGCTCGTCCAGACGGGTTTCCATAGATTTTGTTATGGTCATAGCATCTTGCATATAGCAAAATGCTACACGTGCTGAAGCGTGGGGGCCGGCTGTGTCAAACAGAAAAAATAAATGAACGCACCCGAACGAGAGAAATGAATTTCCTCACGCTCAGGTGCCATGTTGACATGACTGACAAGGCAGAAGAAGACCATCGTCACTGTAGTGTCAGATCTTCTCGAGAGGACGTCGAAAAAATTAGAAACATATCTTTTCTCTAAACATCGGGCATAAAATACATCCTGTAAGTAATTTTAAGAGATTTTTCATTTATGGTAATAATTTTCTTTGAATTAGTGAAGGTATTTGACACGACCCCGCCGAAATTCAAAAAAAGTAAGGCATCTGAATTCCGGCCGCAGCAAAGTCACCGCTATACAATCAGACTGTAAGTCTGCATCATTGACATCTCACATTGGACGCAGGAGGAGGATAATAATCCTCAGCTTACAATAGCACTCGTTGCGAGGAAATAAAAATCACTGGGCTCTAGTTACAGCGAAGGCAGCAGGAGGAATTTCCCTCTTTTTGTTTTTGAACATCGAAGCCAAAACAGCTGGAGTTTTATACGCATTTCCCCCATGGAATTATCTTCTGAACTTCGAAAAGGAATCTATGGCACGAGACAAGTAGGCTCTTGATAGGAAGTTTCAATTACTTTAAAATAACTATTTTAATTTTAAGAAGTGCACTCGAAGTGCCAAAAGAAGAATTTTAGCTTCCCTATATCGGTTGTAAACAGCAGGGATGTTTAGTGTTAGTTTCTTTAGGTAATTTGTGAGCATTTTCGAAAACGGCAAGAAAATGATAGATTTTGAAGGTGAGGAAAACAACAGATTTCGTCTACAATAGCATATGAAATAGAAAACTAGTGACGACAAGCAAACATAATTATACGCATCGCATCAAGTAGACTTCCTGACCTTGTGTGGGTTTTTGTTTGGTCTCATGATCGTTGTGACGTGCTCCTCATTATTTTATACATATATATATACGTTATACATATGACCAGTTAACCATTTAGGAGAAATTCACATTTCGTGAATAAACTCAAACAATCATGTGAGCTGCGTTTATGTCGAGAACGAAATGATAGCGATTCAATTATGCTTATGGTCTGAAATTTACAGTTTTCATTTTTTTCACGAGTTTAGTGCCAAAATCAGAACATTTGGTTTAATTTCCTTAGCATTAGTTGGAATTTTGAATTTTATAAAGTTACAAATTTATTTCAAGTGCCTTTAGTTGTAAGCATTGCCAAGGTACGAGAGCCGTTAGGTAATTGTTATTTTACTCAGATAGAGCCTCGTTGTGAGAAGACCTACCGAACGTAAAACGAACCTAAATTTTAACTTAAATTTTTACTAGGTGGCCGATGTTGAAGCTTCATCATGCCGTGGAATTTCACCGTGAGTATTATTGAAATATTACATATTGTCTTTTAGTATGTTCATGCTTCGGCTTCGATAATTAAATGCTCGGTAGAAGTCTCTTACATTAACATAACAATAAGAAATTTTTTTTCATTTATAACAAATTACCAAGGTATTTAATTTAATATTAATAATTGTTTTTATTTATATATAAAACATACGAAAAGTCGTATGTTTAAACAAAAAGAAAAAAAAATTTTCTATATAGAGGGAAAAGAAAATAGTGCCCTAATAATGAAGAGATTCCTTTCCGGTACCTCTATATATACATAATCTTAGTTTGATAAGGTATTCACGTACTTATATAACTGGTTTAGCGAAATCTCTATCTGTGCCTATTACTTTGAGTTAATGAAATTGTTGTGTACTTACGTGTACGTCTTTATCTACTTAATACTATACTACTGTACTTTTACATAGTTTCATAAGCTAATGGTATGCTTATCGGTACACCTTTTTTTCCTGTACTCACTTTAAATCAAGTTTTGTAATTATAACGTGAAAATGAATTCTTAGAGGCTTTAATTTCTATCTTCACTATCCCGGAGCCCTTTCATGTGAAGTTCGAGTGGGTCCGCTCTAATCTCTTTGCAGGTCAATAAGGGAATTTGGACGATTGTGCCACCCGGAGTCAATGGGAGGATGGGGCTTGGCAAGGAAGGCATGCCATCTGCGCCTTCCATGGAATGCAGGTAAGTGACGTAAGGGTCCCTTCAGGACCGAGTGTGTGCTAGGCTTGGTGTAAGTAGGCACGAACATTTTTTGATTATGGGTGATGACAAGCGGCAGGTTATTTCGGGAACTCCCCCACACTCTCCGCCACCCTTAGCCGAGGTGCTAGCGTGCCGCCCTGTGCTATCGCTGTTATCGAGTGATCTGTCAGCTTAGGCTGGCAGTTTGGACTTCACGTCCTGACCAATCACTCCAATATACCACCATAACAATTTCTTTTGCTCATCTAAACGGGATTCCAGAGAATTCTTTTGTTCCTCATTGGAATTCTTCTGTTCATCAAAATGGGCTTCCAAAGATTTCTTTTGTTCCTCGAGAGAATTCTTTTGCTCCTGGAGAGAATTCTTTTGTCATCAAAACGGGCTTCCATTTTGCTCATTAAAGTACTTAAAAGCTGTTCCATTTTCATCGCCATCCAAGTTAGCACTTTCTTTGCACCTGTCGTTTGTAAAGACAGGTTCCCTAACTCCACTTTCAAATCCTCCTCGACTTTTGGCCCCATTACTTTAGTACTTCACTTAAAGTTGAATATAAATTATTTTCCAGAACTTTCAAAATTTAACACAATTCCACAATATTAATCACACTTTAAATTTTTAAGTCAATTCCACCACTTTATTTCGCGAATTTATTTCACTTCTCACACCAGTTGTTGCGAGCGTGGCCTTTGGCCCGTTATTTAAAAGAAAATATTAAATATTTAATATACAAGTTCTTTATTTCACTCTAATCATACAAAATTTATAAACCTTCAATTAATCAACTCAACTTTAATTATCGCTAATATTGTACTTTGAATTATCGCAATCCAATTACAACACTTTCGCACGTTTATTACTTTCGCTTGTTAACACTGCAACGTCTAAAGCCTATTATTGTGTTCATTTCGCGGATAAATTTTGTATGGAAATTTAGCGGTGAAATTTAGTTGTGAAATATTTAGCCAAATCGCTGAAGAAAGTGGTATTGTACTTTATCAGCTAAAAGTTTGTTTAGTTTTGACAAGTATATGGCAGTAATTTCCACAAACATATATTTAGCACCATATTTATCCGCTCAATACCTTTTTTATGCGCTAAAACTTAGACGTTTGAAATTGAATGAAATTGGAATACAAGAGTGGCAGCATAACCCCCAAGCCATGAACAAAGTCGAAAAAAGAGAGCAGCGGGCCGGTCAGCAGGAGACATCCACAGTCTATAATTTTCATAAATTTGTTCTACATATTTTTTTTTTTTTTAAACTATTAGAAGAAAACATATTTGGCTGCAATTTGTTTTAACTTCATTTTGCTGTGGGGGCGACAGTTTTGGGCTTTAGGACCTGCTTAAGATGAAATTTTAGTTTTTCCTCCATGACGAGTATACAAAAAGCAGTGAGAGTGCATGCTGTACCCGACCTTCGGCGACTTCATAGGTTGTTACGGTGGCAGTGTATTTTTATTATTTTTTTTGACAAAAAATTCTGTCCTCATTTAGATAATTCTTTTAAGAGGAAATTAAAATAATAATTATAAATATAATTTTCCTTCCTATTTCGAGATTGGGTAATTGCAATAGCAATCTAAAAGAACACGAAATAATATCACAAATGCACGACAGCTGATTGTCAAAAGCAGCCACCTATAGCGTATTGCATATAGCAATATGCTACATGGAAAATACTGATGCATGTACGCTGGCCTTAAAGTAAACCGTATACCGAACGCACCCGACCGAGAGATAGGTGTTTCCTCACACTCAGGTGCCCTGCCGATGTGACAGATGAAGAAAAAGAATACGATCATCACCGTGCGTCAAATCTTCTAACCACGAAAAGTAAATGCGACTAAAAAAATCAGGAATTTTCACCGACATCAGGGATAAACCCACGTAAGTTCAAAGGAATAATTATTCATTCTAAGCATATATTGTTATTATTAAAAATATTCTTCTCACTAGGAGAAAAATATTTGCCACCCGCATGGGTAGAGAAAAAAATAAGAAGAACTCCAGAAAAGAGAAAAGTTGATGCCAGGATTGTTATAATAGATCTGAAAAAGAAAATTCAGCAGGCGGATTAGGTAATCGGTGGATATTCACCATCATCATTTTACAAATCATCACAGCTCATGAAAAACCTAGAACGTGGGGGTCATTTAACCAGGTATTTTCGTATCAATTAAGAAACATATCTATTCGACTGGCAGAACGGGCACGTATGCGCCAACATATAGTCTCGTACCGCGATAGCGTGAGCGCTACAGGACGGGGGCTCAGATAATTTAACCTAACAATAAAAAGATGCGGCTTCCAAGTCCACGTATAGACAAGCACGAAATTTAATCGCATATCTGACATATCTACGGACCCCGCAAACTGTAGTTAAAGGAGTAGTTGTTCTATGACAGTTCTGGATCACTTTTTCCATACAAAAAGTGCACAGAAAATTCCAACTCATTTGCGTCTTCTTCTTCGTCTGGAGGTACGGTGAGCAATTTTGAGGTGGTTCTGAGGCCGCTTTTGTACTGAAAATTAACATTATACAGTGACAGTACCAGCTCACTTTTTCCATACAAAAAGTGCAAGGTAGATTCCAACTATTTTGGTGGCTCTGGACTGGGGTTCTGGGCCACTGAGGGGGATTCCGTCTAGTGGTATACGTCACAGGGCCTGCCGAAGGGAATTCCTTTCCTACCGTCTGGTTGAAGCTCTAAACATTTGTGAAGGGGTGCGTAGCTTTATTGGTGGAGGTTTCTAGTTAAGTTGATCTGGTATTGGAGGCTATAATTTGAGTAGTGTAACTAGGAGAGTACCAGACCACTTTTTTGTGCCTCCAGGATTTCCGCACAGATGGCGCCACCGTCGCTAGGTGGTTCGATTCCATACTAAATGGGGGTTTGTGCCTTGGATGTACTGGTTTATGCCTTGGATGTTGGGGATACGAGACCAATTTGGGGGATACGAGACCACTTTAAGCACTCTCCAGCATAGGGAAATAGAATAGGACTTCGATTTTGTTTCTGAAGTTCGCTTATTTTTCATCTCGAGTCTTGGGGATACGAGACCACTTTTAGCACTCTCCAGCATAGGGAAATAGCATAGGATTTCAATTTTGTTTCAGGAGTTCGCTTATTTTTCATCTCAGACTCGTAGCCTCCAAGTTTTTCATCTCGAATTTTGGGATACGAGATAACCTCACCCACAGATGGCGCCACCGTCGCTAGGTGGCTTGAGTGGGTTTGTGTATTGATGGTATTGGTTTATGCCTTGGATGCACCATTGACTCTTGACTGTACTGGATCCACCATCGGCTTTTGACTGTACTGGATTATGTCTTGGATGCACCATTGGGTCTTGGATGCACCATTGTGGGTTTGCCTGAGCTGCATTTGCCGATACTAGCAGCATGCCTTAGTTTTGCTGTTTTCTTTAGAGTGGAAGTTTTAGATATCGGCATGACCTCGTGATGTAGCCTTGGTTTTGCTGTTTTCTTGATAGTTTTCGAGATATTAGCGTATTAATAATTCGAGTTATTTTTGCTCATGGAAATGGATTCTTGCCGGTGTGGGGTGGGAGGGGGAACGAGATTTTCATCAGAAATCCTCTACGGGCTCTGGTTTTAGAGATATTAGCGACATTTGTTCGGGCGCAAACGCCATTTCTTGAGTAAGGTTCCCTAGCGGCCTTAGCCGGAACTACCAGCATGCCTTGGTTTTGCTGTTTTCTTTTATTAGCAGGAGAGTTCTAGATATTGGCATGATGTCATCATGGTTTTGCAGTTTTCAAATCCTGCACCTAAATAAGTTTTCTTAGCAGGGAAGTTGTAGATATTAGCATTATTCGAATTTCACAACATGACATCACCAAGAACAGGTTCTAGAAGATGTCAGTGAGGGTTCTGGGTGTCAAACATTAAATGTTGCCCCTAGGCTTTTACAGGATTCGAGTGCAAGCGCCATTTCTTGAGTAAGGTTACCTAGTGGCATTAGCCGGTACTACCAGCATGCCTTGCTTTTGCTGTTTTCTTTTATTAGCAGAGAAGTTGTAAATATCAGCATGCGCCTAGGCTTTTACAGGATTCAGGATTTACAGGAGTAAGGTTCCCTAGTGGCATTAGTGAGTACTATAGGCATTTAATGCCCTGATAAAATTTAGCGTATTCCATAATTTTTATTCGCGTGCAAACGCCATTTCTGGAGTAAAGTTCCCTAGTAGCATTAGTCGGTACTACCAATATGCCTTGGTTTTGCTGTTTTCTTTTATTAGCGAGGAAGTTGTAGATATCACGTATGACGTCATCTTGGTCCTTGCTATTTACAGGTGCTGCACCTAAATAAGTTTTATTAGCGCGGAAGTTGTAGGTATCAGCATCATTCGAATTTCACAACATGACATCACCATGGTTTGTGTTTTCTTAGAAAATTATTATTGTTATTATTGGGTTTAGGGGGTGCGTGTATTGCTCTATCGAGGACAAACACCATTTCTTGAGTAAGGTTCCCTAGCGGCATTAGCCGGTACTACATAATGCCATTTCTTGAGTAAGGCTCCCTAGTGGCATTAGTGGGTACTACAGACACTTAATGGTAAGTAATATGTTTCCCATCCAATGCCCGCTACCGTAAAGGATTTGATACCTTCATTGTACTATAAAAGGATGATACATGCGAAATCTTCATAAGTCGAAGCTGTAACTCAGACAGTAAGCACACCGAATCGTGTGGACCTGCTGAGTAGATTAAAGCTGTTCACCTATTATCAGACCTGTATGAAAAGCTGTTAAGCTGTTATCAGAGCTGTTTGAAAAGCTATTAAGCTATTATCAGAGCTGTTTGGAAAGCTGTTAAGCTGTTATCACAGCTGTTTGGAGAGCTGTTAAGCTGTTATCAGAGCTGTTTTAATAGCTGTTAAGCTGTTATCAGAGCTGTTTAAAAGCTGTTAAGCTGTTATCGGAGCTGTTTTAAAAGCTGTTAAGCTGTTATCAGAGCTGTTTGAAAAGCTGTTAAGCTGTTATCAGAGCTGTTTAAAGGCTGTTAAGCTGTTATCAGAGCTGTTTGGAAAGCTGTTAAGCTGTTATCAGAGCTGTTTTAAAAGCTGTTAAGCTGTTATCAGAGCTGTTTGAAAAGCTGTTAAGCTGTTGTCAGAGCTGTTTAAAAGCTGTTAAGCTGTTATCAGAGCTGTTTGGAAAGCTGTTAAGCTGTTATAAGAGCTTTTTGGAAATTATTCGCGTGCAAACGCCATTTCTGGAGTAAAGTTCCCTAGTGGTATTAGTCGGTACTACCAATATGCCTTGGTTTTGCTGTTTTCTTTTATTAGCGAGGAAGTTGTAGATATCACGTATGACGTCATCTTGGTTCTTGCTATTTACAGGTGCTGCACCTAAATAAGTTTTATTAGCGCGGAAGTTGTAGATATCAGCATCATTCGAATTTCACAACATGACATCACCTTGGTTTGTGTTTTCTTAGAAAATTATTATTGTTATTATTGGGTTTAGGGGGTGCGTGTATTGCTCTATCGAGGAAAAACACCATTTCTTGAGTAAGGTTCCCTAGCGGCATTAGCCGGTACTACATAATGCCATTTCTTGAGTAAGGTTCCCTAGTGGCATTAGTGGGTACTACAGACACTTAATGGTAAGTAATATGTTTCCCATCCAATGCCCGCTACCGTAAAGGATTTGATACCTTCATTGTACTATAAAAGGATGATACATGCGAAATCTTCATAAGTCGAAGCTGTAACTCAGACAGTAAGCACACCGAATCGTGTGGACCTGCTGAGTAGATTAAAGCTGTTCACCTATTATCAGACCTGTATGAAAAGCTGTTAAGCTGTTATCAGAGCTGTTTGGAAAGCTGTTAAGCTGTTATCAGAGCTGTTTTAATAGCTGTTAAGCTGTTATCAGAGCTGTTTAAAAGCTGTTAAGCTGTTATCGGAGCTGTTTTAAAAGCTGTTAAGCTGTTATCGGAGCTGTTTTAAAAGCTGTTAAGCTGTTATCAGAGCTGTTTGAAAAGCTGCTAAACTGTTATCAGAGCTGATTAAAGGCTGTTAAGCTGTTATCAGAGCTGTTTGGAAAGCTGTTAAGCTGTTATCAGAGCTGTTTTAAAATCTGTTAAGCTGTTATCAGAGCTGTTTGAAAAGCTGTTAAGCCGTTGTCAGAGCTGTTTAAAAGCTGTTAAGCTGTTATCAGAGCTGTTTGGAAAGCTGTTAAGCTGTTATCAGAGCTGTTTGGAAAGCTGTGAAGCTGTTATCAGAGCTGTTTGGAAATCTGTTAAGCTGTTATCAGAGCTGTTTCGAAAACTGTTAAGCTGTTATCAGATCTGTTTGAAAAGCTGTTAAGCTGTTATCAGAGCTGTTTAAAAGCTGTGAAGCTGTTATCAGAGCTGTTTGGAAAGCTGTTATTGAGTTAATAACGAAGATGAATGAAAATCTATTAAAAGAAATTATCAAGACTAGGAATCCAGTGCGAAGGAAATTAGAAGCCCTAAGGATGGGAAAAATTGAAGCAGAAGCTCGACTTGAAGAAACCTTTAAGCCAATCACTAAACCCTTAAAAGAGTTTGTTAGAACGGTAAAATACGAGCCGCCGAATATAGTCAAATTTGAGACAAAAGATGTAAAAGAAGAAGAACAACAAGAAGAAGAACAAGAAGAAGCAGAAGAAGAATCCAATGAGGCTGTGGAACCTTTTACCCCTCCAAAACGAAAATATGTTAAAATGGAGGCTAGTAGCACACCTATAAATTATGGAGATTATTCCTTAACATCTGAGGAAGAATTCGCAACACCTGAACATTCAAGAACATTGACAGGAAGGTCTCCTGTCGCCTCCCCCGATACGTCTGGATACATAGTTTCAAACTATTTAAAGCTATTCACTGATAATAGCCCTAAAATTGATCCAACCTATGGAGTTTACTATGATGATAGCGTGTGGAGAATCGGTAATTCAACGTTTGATGTTGATGATGTAGGAAATATTGTTATCAAGGGGAAGAGCTATAAAACAACTTTGGGGTTATGTGAGCTGCTATTTATGAAAGATCCCGTAAAAAGTCTCTATACTAAAGAGGATTTAACTAATAATGGATCTATTTTGAGAGATACCAATGCATATAAACGTGACTATGCTGAAGATGGACAAATAAAGGGTACTAGAGCGGCTAAGTATAAAGCTATAATCAGTAAACTTATACAGCATAAAGGCATGGGTCTAATGCGTCTGCCTAAAGAAAACATTGATCACATTTACTGAATCAGTGGATAGACTGCGCCTTCTAATGGCATCAAAGCAGGCTGGAAATACCAGTCACAACAATGAAATTGTATCTATACTGGAGGAGTTGCGAGAAGCAGATATTATAGTTTAAATACTACTCCATTACCATACTTCTACACAATCTACAGATGCGCGTTGACAAGTTTGGGCGTTTCTCTTAGCGAGGATATCTTGGGGAACCAGGTGAACGTGGACCAACAGGAGCTCAGGTGCCAGCCGGTGAGCAAGGAACTCAAGTTCAATCAAAACACAATTCTTGGATTAATAACAAAGATGTTTTATAATATCTTGAAGAAACAATTGACAATTTAATATAAATTTATAGTTATAATTATAATAATTTATACATGTAGCTATAATGCAAATTACTTTAATAAATAAAACTAAAATTATAATACATTTATTATTTACACTTCACTTAGATTCTTTCTGTGGCTGCTACTTGTTGATCTGATGAAATAGAGTAATGTCCCCATGGTAGAGTATCCGTCGCTCCGCTCATAATATGACGCTTATTATCATAGGGACTCAATGCAATCTTTTTTTGACTGATAGTGTATACGTTATGATGATGAGATCGTATGGAGCTCTGATTAGCAGTTAATATTCGCTTGTTATTTAAGCATTCGACGTAGTATTCGAAATTGATATGCCTCTGGACTACATTAGTCTTTACTCCTTTCGCTTTTTTTTACAGTTTTACCAGCGTTTATACGCAGACTGTACATTTTTGAGCGCAAGCCTACAAATTCGCTCATGATTTTCCCATTCAGCTCATCCTTCATTAGCCCGGGAATATTTTTATTCATGAGCGGTAAATTGAATTGGTTATCTTCTGGGTAATCACTTGTATCAAATTTGTTTATATTTTCAGCCATAAACTCATATGCATTTTTCTCTTCAAGTTCATATATTAGAGAATCTGTAGCAGTATACATGACTTTACATTTATCTCCATACTCACGCTGCATAAAACTGTAGTGAAAATCGTAGAGGCATATTTTCGAAATTTCCATAACTGCCATTCCTATATACAGCGGCTTATTGAATAATATTTTGAGTCGCCTTAATTCCACAGCAACTAAATTTTCATCAAATATCGTTGCACTGTGGAAGTTGGGTGCCGCAATCCGAGCTTTTGCACCATAGCGACCTTCCCACTTCATGCAAAGCTTGATATCACTATACTTGCGTACATTTTCCATGGTCTTACCAAAAGCTGCATTATTCATCTTCTTATAGCTGTCCTTCTCATGATCGCTTGTAGACTGCATCCGTTTGGTGGTATTTAAGTCAATGTATGGTTTAAGCCAAGCTGACTGGTCGAATTGAAGTACCCGGTGCACTTTTTTCAGGATGAGTCCATGTGATAAGCATTGCTTCAAGTTTCGGTAGTGTATAACATATTTAGTTTTTGGATGTAATGTTGTCAAAAGCTTTTCTAATTTTGCTCCAGGTGGTGCTGCATGCTCAGAGCAAAACGGTAAGTCCTTATGCTTATCATGTAGATATTGAGGATAATCCAAGTCGACTTCGAATATGTATCCAGTTGGAGAATCATCAGGAATTTCGGAAACGACAATATTGGGAACATCAACCCATTTGAATCCTCCGGTTGGTAAATGCTGTGACATGGCCCATCCGTAAAGGTTATTCACATCATAATACATCAAGTATTTCTCTTTCTCCTCAGGCTTAAAATCATCCATATATTTATTATTGGCTTTACTATATCTGTTCGAACATTGACTTATACCACCTCGAATGCCTCTTTCTATGAATAGCAGTATATCTACGTCGGTTATCAGCTCTAATTTCACATTAGTGTATTTTAGCATAGCATCCCATGTTAGGCCTGGCATGGTGTAATAATGTGCTGGATCTAAATTGTATGTCTTCATGCACACTTCTCGAAAGTTCTCAAACACATCAGCCAATAGGAGAACATCAGTCTTAAGGTATAGATCTGAATATTCACCAAGTGTTAGTATTTCAAATTTTTGCCAGACCTCTTCAGCATGATTGTAGTCCTCAGGAGATATAGCACTGTCAGTCAGTTTATTGTAGAACGCTTCCTGTGTTGGCAAGTTCCGGAAATCCAATTTACCCCAGTAGTAGATAAGCTATGCCGGTACCAGATCACTGTTTTAGCTTCCAGGATTTCGCCACAGATGGCGCCACTGTCGCTAGGTGGTTTGAGCCCATACTAAGTAGGTTTGTGCCTTGGCTGTATTGGTTTGCGCCTTGGATGCACGATTGTGTCTTGGGTGCACCACTGAATCTCGACTGCGCCCTAGCGGGATTAATCGGTACTACTGGGATGTTTCATTTGGTCTTGACTGCGCCCTAGCGGCATTAGCCGGTACTACGGTTTTCTTGGATAGATATGTGGTGCGCCTAAATGTAGGCTTTTGGTTTTGAACTAATATTAGTAATAATTAAAGTTAACGCTAGGAAATTTTTGTTCATGCCAATGGATTCTAGATGGTGGGGGTGGGGGAAGTTGTAGATATCAGCATCATTCGAATTTCACAACATGACATCACCATGAACAGATTCTAGAAGATATCAGTGAGGGTTCTGGGGTATGTGTGTTTGAAAAGTCTTATATTTTATAAACATTTGTTTTTATTTCCAATAAAATTTCTTATTATAAAAGTATTTCTTATAGCACATTGTCCAATATGAACTTGGCAAGATGGCGCATTTGTGTTAATCTCTATTAGTTTTCCACAGTTGTATTCATCTTCGACATTGATAATGATTTCACTCTCTCCAACTATCTTCTGCATCCAACGAACTTTTTCAGCTCCCTTTACATATATGATTTTATTTCGAAGCAGTGGTTCAACTATAGTGTACAGCTTGTGATACGGTATGTAGCCATCATCCCAGCGGAATCCATGAAAATTGTGTTGAAGCCATTTTACTTGCCTCTTTTTTGCTGAAGTCAAATCTTTGTATCTGAACGGTGGTTGAAATATAAAGTGCTGTATCTGGTTTTCATTGTTTAAAATTGCCAGTTCTTTAGTGATAAATTCATTGAGACTAGTTTTGAATCCTTGAACGTCTACGATGACAGCCATCTTCTTAATTTAACTTTCTAACTTCACTTGTCAGCGGACTGTATTCCACTATTCGATCGTGTAGAAGCAGACAATATGCTGTTGTATTAGCCGGTATATTTTCAGATGTCTTGAATTCTAGCCTTATGTAAACAGGTCCAGTTTTTGTTGTTTCATTTTGATGTGAGCAATCAATGACAGCGATCGGAGCATCGGTTTTGAACTTCTCCCATGTGAGGAACGGCTGATACTGATGACCATAGTATGATTGTGTAAACTTTATATACATCTCATACAGCAATGCGTATCTATTCAAATCAAATTTCAAATTCAAATCATCATAGGGATATGATTCTGAGTTCAAATGAACTGTAACATCGGTGAGTTGACAGTGATCAAACTTGCTTGCATCTTTGGTTTTATCGTTCCTTCGATCCGTTTGTAATGCTAAGATGATAAATCGAGGTTTCTCCAGTTGAGTGGAAGTCTTAACTGACCAGGTTTGATGCATGGATTCCGGTAGTACTGGATACTCATATATGTCCCAGCTACGGAATGGTATTTGTATCGGGCGACCTCTCCCGATAATTTTAAATAGTTGCAGCTTTTCATCATCGGATACTGTAACATGTGGAATGCTCCATTGAAGTTTGGTAATTTCAATTTTCACCACATCAGTGGGTGATATAATGGCATTATCATCTGTCCTGCTCCGGATCAATATGAGTTCATGTTTGGAATTTATCAGAATTTTCTTGTAATCTTCAGCGAATCCCAATAAATATTTCAGAGGTACACAATAGTTAAACAGTCCATTGGCTGGTATAACGGATGAGTCTGGTGACCAACTGCCGTTGAGTAGTATCCTGCTTACATTTGCATTTAGCGATACGTAGTTTTTTAATGTTGTCGCAATCCCAAGATTTCTTGTACGATCGATTTCCACTGCATTCAATTCATAGCGTATTTCATCAAAAAGAAATGGTAGAGCGTTGTTAGCTAATTTTGCAGTTGCTGAAACGGTTCCATCCAGCTTTGTTAGCGACCCCTCAATGTAAAGAAAACTCCTGCTGGGTAGAAGATTCAAGTCCTGATGTTGTACAGAGATACGGATTTCATCGCTGTTTTTAAATGATGTTAGAAATGGTGAATAGGAGTGATGTTCAAATTTAGTAATACTGTTATCAAAGTGAGCGTCTGGTGCAATATCTAGTATTCCTTTATTCATTGTTTCAGCGTTAAGCCAATTGATTGTAAATATGCTGTATTTGCAGGTGTTAATGTAGGTCTTGATCGCTTCAAGGTTGTCCGCTGACTAATGATCTTGTCTGCTCCGAACTCGTATTTATCATTATTGTATATCAACATGCTGTGGCTTCAAATGTAATCTGATGGTTATAGTCTCTCCTCTGAAGTTGATTAAGTCACCGTCTTGGTCAAGGAGCTTCAATGTTAGACAACTTATACGTTTGGTGTTCACAGGCAAATAGATTACATTTTTGGGTACCTCCACTATTTTATACCCAGGCCCAACGTTCGGGGAAAACTCGTGGAGAGTGTGTACTTGTGTGTTGTTGAAGAATGATCCTGATATAATATTACATTCGATGCGTATAGTATTTACTTTAATGATGTTGACTGGCAACTCTGATGTATGCACTATATTAGCAGTCAAATTTCTTTTACTGAATCCTAGCAGAGGAGCTATGGATCTCTGTTTTTCAAAATGTATTTCTTCAGTTGCCTTGACTTCACTCTTCAATGTATTATTGTTAGCCTTTATCGCAACCTTTATCCTTCTCCCTTCTTTATCCAAGTATCCTTGTACATATTTTGCTATATCATCAATCTCATAGGATCCAACAGGTATCTCAACAACCTCATTCCCTACATGAACCAGATTATTGTTCACATCAATATTTGGTATAGAGTTGTATGTTTGAAAATCAATTAATCCACAAACATAATCCGTTGCTAGCTCCAGCGGGGGAACGTACTCAGAAGTGAGTAGAGATGAATTTCCCGTGAGAGTAAGTGTTAATGACATGGCGGTTGATAATGAACTGTCACAATTTCAATATAGATACATTTATTTATAGATAATAATTAATGGCTATAACAATTATATAAAAACTCTAAACATAAGTGACCGCAAATTACTGCATCATAGTTCTGATAAGAGCTGTAGTTGTACGTAATATTACTACCCAAGTAGTTTATGAGCTCCCTTGGTGGTTGGAGATTACCAAAGCTATCAAAGTATTCGATGTTATCACCTTTCTTGTAGTACGCTACCCAGTGTGTACCTGCTCCAGTTGAGATGTCCAAGTTAACAATTCCGCTTTCTCGCTTCCATGGCTTTTTAGGAAGATTATCACGCATAAATACTCCTCTGAAGTGTGGCAAGTTTGTGGTATACTTGTGAAGATCCAACTCGTTTAGCGGTCATTTGGGTAGCGTCTTTAATAGTTTTTTGGTTGAGGTTGTAGATAGAGTCCAAGTCCTTTTCTGTACGGCTTCAGGAACAGCCCGTTTCCATCTTTGCCAACCGCTATAGTTTCCATTGCTTGGTTATGACGTTTGCTTTCTTCCAATTTTGCCTTTGCGGCACTGGTATCATTTACTGCTTTAGCTATGCCTGCTGCACCTCCCGATAGTGCTCCCAATGCTGAAAGCCCAGCAAACAGCGGGATGAGGAACGGAAGTGCTCCACCAACCTTTGGTACAGGTATCACTCGTGGAGTTTTAATTGATTTCTTCTTTCTTTTCACAATATTTTTAGCTGCACTAAGAGCTATTTTTGTAGCTTCCATCAAGTCTTTTGGTTTTCTGACTTTTAAAATTTTACGTGCATTTCGTACTGCTTCTCGGAATGTGGGCTGGCGTTTATTTTTAGCCTTAAGACCCATACCTAGCTTAATTTTAGCCTTCATTGCGTTTGTTATAAGCCAAGCGTTGGGACGTTCACTCAAATTTGCATCCGTAGATTTTGCACGCTGCCAGGCCTTTTCAGCTAATATTTTATCAGCTATATGTCGATCACTTGTGTCTTTATGCCGCGAGTATGCTATATCGTGTTCTTTGCAGGCTGCATCCAGTGGATTAATGCCTGGATCTCCTCTTGCCAATCTTTGTTGTAACTTTGTTCCTGGTCCACAGTACTGGTATCCCGGTAGATGTAATTCTACAGGTAATTTGTTGATGATTGAATTTAATAGTCCTCTGCCCCCTTTCAAAGATTTTCTGGAGCGTTTCGATTTGTGATCCGGCATCTTATAAGGTTCCGATGATACTGTTGAAATATAATATAAACAGGTGTATTTATAGGAATCCCGTTAGTCTTCAATATGCGGTTCATTAAACAACAACAAGCTTTTCCTGTTCGAAATGCTGATGTAGGTGTTATGAAGGTGAAAAAGAAGCATGGTCCCCTATTGCCTAATAGTATAAGGAGCATCATTGTTGGACCATCGAATTGTGGAAAAACTAATGTTATGATAAGTTTGCTGGAACATCCCAATGGTCTGAGATATGAAAATATTTACATATATTCAAAATCTTTACATCAACCAAAGTATGAATACTTGAAGCGAGTGATGACTCATATATCAGGATTGGGGTATTATACATTCTCAAACAACTGCGACGTTCTACCTCCAGAAGAAGCCAAATCACATTCAGTGTTTATTTTCGATGATGTAGCATGTGAAAAGCAAAATAATGTACGATCCTATTTTTGCATGGGTCGTCACGAAGATATAGATAGCTTCTATCTCTGTCAAATATATACGCATATACCAAAGCACTTAATACGTGACAATGCTAATTTAATCATCTTATTCAAGCAAGATGACTTGAATTTGAAACATATCTATAATGATCATGTGAATACAGACATGAAGTTTGATAAATTTCGAAGAGCCTGTGCTGAGTGTTGGAAGGATAAATATGGTTTCTTGTTGATTGATAAGGACAGCTCATTAAACAAGGGGCGCTACCGTAAAGGATTTGATACCTTCATTGTACTATAAAAGGATGAAACATGCGAAATATTCATAAGTCGAAGCTGTAACTCAGACGAAAGCACACCGAATCCTGTGGACCTGCTGAATAGATTAAAGCTGTTCACCTATTATCAGACCTGTTTGAAAAGCTGTTAAGCTGTTATCAGAGCTGTTTGAAAAGCTGTTAAGCTGTTATCAGAGCTGTTTGGAAAGCTGTTAAGCTGTTATCAGAGCTGTTTAATAGCTGTTAAGCTGTTATCAGAGCTGTTTGGAAAGCTGTTAAGCTGTTATCAGAGCTGTTTGGAAAGCTGTTAAGCTGTTATCAGAGCTGTTTGAAAAGCTGTTAAGCTGTTATCAGAGCTGTTTGAAAAGCTGTTAAGCTGTTATCAGAGCTGTTTGGAAAGCTGTTAAGCTGTTATCAGAGCTGTTTGGAAAGCTGTATACCTGTTATTAGACCTGTTTGAAAAGCCGTTATTCAGTTAATATCGAAGATGAATGAAAACCTATTAAAAGAAATCATGAAGACAAGGAATGCAGTGCGAAGGAAATTTAAAGCTCTAAAGACGGGAAGGATTGAAGCAGAAGCTCAACTTGAAGAAACTTTCAAGCCAATCACCAAACCCTTAAAAGAGTTTGTAACAAGAGTCAAAAACGAGCCACCTGTCAAATTGGAACCAAAAGAAGAAAAACAAGAAGAAGAAGAAGACAACGAAATTGTGGAACCTTTTACCCCTCCAAAACGAAAATATGTGAAAATGGAGGCTAGTAGCACACCTATAAATTATGGAGAGTATTCCTTAACATCTGAAGAAGAATTCGCAACACCTAAACATTCAAGAACATTGATAGGAAGGTCTCCTGTCACCTCCCCCGATACGTCTGGATACATAGTTTCAAACTATTTAAAGCTATTCAGTGATAATAGCCCTAAAATTGATCCAACGTATGGAGTTTACTATGATAGCAACGCGTGGAGAATCGGTAATTCAACGTTTGATGTTGATGATGTAGGAAATATTGTTATTAAGGGGAAGAGCTATAAAACAACTTTGGGGTTATGTGAACTGCTATTTATGAAAGATCCTGTAAAAAGTCTATATACTAAAGAGGATTTAACTAATTATGGATCTATTTTGAGAGATACCAATGCATATAAACGTGACTATGCTGAAGATGGGCAAATAAAGGGTACTAGAGCGGCTAAGTATAAAGCTATAATCAGTAAACTTATACAGCATAAAGGCATGGGTCTAATGCATCTACCTAAAGAAAACATTGATCACATTTACTGGGATGATCCAAATGAATTAGTGGATAGACTGCGCCTTCTAATGGCATCAAAGCAGGCTGGAAACACCAGTCACAACAATGAAATCATATCTATCCTGGAGGAGTTGCGAGAAGCAGATATTATAGTTTAAATACTACTTCATTACCATACTTTTTCACAATCTACAGATGAGCGTTGATAAGTTTGGACGTTTCTCTAAGCGAGGATATCTTGGGAAACCAGGTGAACGTGGACCAACAGGAGCT
This sequence comes from Dioctria rufipes, assembly GCA_963924295.1. Classification (NCBI taxonomy): domain Eukaryota; kingdom Metazoa; phylum Arthropoda; class Insecta; order Diptera; family Asilidae; genus Dioctria; species Dioctria rufipes. The sequence goes on from OZ002744.1 coordinate 137,349,281, forward strand.
CGGGGGCCAGCCGGTGAACAAGGAATTCAAGGCCCAGCTGGTAAACAAGGAACTCAGGGTCCAGCTGGTGAACAAGGAGAGCGGGGTATTGGATTTAATTTAACGATAAACGGAGACTACGATCTGAACTCAAAGTGTATAAAACGACTTGGTGAGCCCCTTGAAAATGATGATGCTACAACCAAAGACTATGTTGACAAGAAAATTAAAATAAGTGTGGAAGAAATAAGAAAAACTATTAATATAGAGGTGGCAAATTTAACGCTATATATCAATGATGAAATCGCAAAGATTGAAAACTATCTGTTTACTTCAGTAATAAATAAGAAAGACTTGACACCAAGAGATGGTGTATATGAGTAAAAACTCTTGAGAAATCTGTTTCATTTATAATTACGATGAGTAAGAGACAAGTTGTAAATGAGCTGCATAAACCAGCGAGAAAAAATTTTAAACGACGTCGTGTGATTATCAAAGGGCTAGATGACTTGTGGCAGGCAGACTTGGTTGAAATGGATCCCTATAAGTATGTGAACAAGGGTTACCGCTATCTGCTGACAGTAATTGATGCCTTCTCCAAATATGCATGGGCAATTCCAATTAAAAGAAAAACTGGTGTAGAAGTAAGAGATGCCATGCAATCTATATTAAGCGAGGGACGAATACCTAAAAACCTGCAAACTGATGATGGAAAGGAGTTCTACAACAACCTCTTTAAAAATCTAATGCGGAAGCATGCAATTAATCATTACTCTACGTACAGTTTCCTCAAAGCATCAATAGTGGAACGATTTAACCGAACTCTGAAGGATATGATGTGGAAGGAATTCAGTTTTAATGGAACTTATCAGTGGATTGGTATGGTAAAGAAACTGCTCACTGAATACAACTCAAGAATACATCGAACTACAAAAATGAGACCCCGTGATATCAACATCTCCAATGAGAAAAAACTGCTTTCAACTGTATACAATCATATAAAAATTGTTGTTCCTGCAAAGTATAAAGTTGGAGATTTTGTACGCATCAGCAAATACAAGCATATATTTGAGAAAGGCTATACACCAAACTGGACAGCTGAGATTTTTAAAATTATTAAAGTTCAAAACACAAATCCCATCACATATCGGCTGGAAGATTATCAAGGAAATCCAATCACAGGATGCTTTTACGAATTGGAGCTGCTGAAAGTTAAACACCCAAACCTAGACCTCGTAGAGAAAATCTTAAAGAAGAGTGGAGATAAAGCTTACGTTAAATGGCTTGGATTTTCATCAAAACACAATTCTAGGATCAATAAAAAAGATGTTTTATAATTTCTTGAAAAACAACTATAACTATAATACAATTACAATTACAATACTTTTTTATTTTACAATTATACATGTAGTTATAATGCAAATTACTTTAATAAATGAAACTAAAACTATAATAGATTTATTATTTTCACTTGACTTAGATTCTTTCTGCGGCTGCTACTTGTTGATCTGATGAAATGGAGTAATGCCCCCATGGTAGAGTATCCGTCGTTCTGCTCATAATATGTCGCTTATAAGGACTCAATGCAATCTTCTTTTGACTGACAGTGTACACGCTATGGTTATGGGATCGTATGGAGCTCTGATTGGCAGTTAATATTCGCTCGTTATTCAAGCATTCGACGTAGTCTTCGAAATTGATATGCTTCTGGACTACATTAGCCTTTACTCCTTTCGCTTTTTTTACAGTTTTACCATCGTTTATTCGCAGACTGTACATTTTCGAGCGCAAGCCAACAAATTCGCTCATGATTTTTCCATTCAGCTCATCCTTCATTAGCCCAGGAATCTTTTTATTCATGAGCGGTAAATCGAACTGGTTATCTTCTGGGTAATCACTTGTATCAAATTTGTTTATATTTTCGGCCATGAACTCATATGCATTTTTCTCTTCAAGTTCATATATTAGAGAATCTGTATCAGTATACATGACTTTACATTTATCTCCATACTCACGCTGCATAAAACTGTAGTGAAAATCGTAGAGGCATATTTTCGAAATTTCCATAACTGCCATTCCTATATAGAGCGGCTTATTGAATAATATTTTGAGTCGCCTTAATTCCACAGCAACTAAATTCTCATCAAATATCGTTGCACTGTGGAAGTTGGGTGCCGCAATCCGAGCTTTTGCACCATAGCGACCTTCCCACTTCATGCAAAGCTTGATATCGCTATACTTGCGTACATTTTCCATGGTCTTACCAAAAGCTGCATTATTCATCTTCTTATAGCTGTCCTTCTCATGATCGCTTGTAGCCTGCATCCGTTTGGTGGTATTTAAGTCAATATATGGTTTAAGCCAAGCTGATTGGTCGAATTGAAGTACCCGGTGCACTTTTTTCAGGATGAGTCCATGTGATAAGCATTGCTTCAAGTTTCGGTAGTGTATAACATATTTAGTTTTTGGATGTAATGTTGTCAGAAGCTTTTCTAATTTTGCTCCAGGTGGTGCTGCATGCTCAGAGCAAAACGGTAAGTCCTTATGCTTATCATGCAGATGTTGAGGATAATCCAAATCGACTTCGAATATGTATCCATTTGGAGAATCATCAGGAATTTCGGAAACGACAATATTGGGAACATCAACCCATTTGAATCCTCCGGTTGGTAAATGCTGTGACATGGCCCATCCATAAAGGTTATTGACATCATAATACATCAAGTATTTCTCTTTCTCCTCAGGCTTAAAATCATCCATATATTTGTTATTGGCTTTACTATATCTGTTTGAACATTGACTTATACCACCTCGAATGCCTCTTTCTATGAAAAGCAGTATATCTACGTCGGTTATCAGCTCTAATTTCACATTAGTGTATTTTAGCATAGCATCCCATGTTAGGCCTGGCATGGTGTAATAATGTGCTGGATCTAAATTGTATGTCTTCATGCACACTTCTCGAAAGTTCTCAAACACATCAGCCAATAGGAGAACATCAGTCTTAAGGTATAGATCTGAATATTCACCAAGTGTTTGTATTTCAAATTTTTGCCAGACCTCTTCAGCATGATTGTAGTCCTCAGCAGATATAGCGCTGTCAGTCAGTTTATTGTAGAACGCTTCCTGTGTTGGCAAGTTCCGGAAATCCAATTTATCCCAGTCATCAATAAAATCATATGGGAAGACACCCTTGCGTGTAAGAAGTTTGATAGTGTCATCATCCAATCCCTGCCATACTGATCTTGTAATGTTTAATTTATCCATCGGCAGCAATGATGATAGCTTATCTAAAGATTCAGCCATAAAACGGAAGGAATCGATGAATCTGAATTTTATGTAGCTGCCGTCCATGTGCTTGGTGAACGAGATATATCTTTCCTTGTTTATTGGCAAGAGATCAACATTTCCTGGGAAAGATGTAGCTATATCCTTAATAATGAAGTGAGCATCATATCCAGATAAATTGTGAAAAATGACTGGAACTATGGAGCAATCTTGATACATCAGATTGCATGCATTGTGCGCTGGCCCTCGGTATTTTCCTATTAAAAGAATTTATGAAAAGAAATGAATTGAATTATGCTTCTCAGTATTTACCTGTTAAGTGGCAATGGTCCCGGACTCGTTCCTCATCGGCTGCAAACGTTTTTTCACATATATGGCAGCAAGTATTTTCCATATGTGAACGCCGTTCCTCTTTAGTCAAGGGTTGCATTGGCCTGATGTTCAACTTCTCCTGTACAGCTATGGATGCAATCTTTTGCAATTCTAATGCAAACCATTTTTGGCAGTCTTTGCCTCGATATGCTCTGTAATATGATAGTTTAGCATCATGTTTGCAGTGGAAATAAAATCCTATGCTATGAACTTCATGTTCCTGGATTCGCTGTGTATTTTGATCGTTTCCCTGAATCGGCTTCAATATTGATTCAAGATCAGCATATACACAAAACGGGACTGGATTCTTATGGTTATAATTCTTATATTCCAACCATTTCTTTTCCTCTGAGGGAAACATAATTCTACAATCATTTTGCTTCTCGCATTCGGGAGTATGTGATGCCAATTTTTCTTCAGTGTAAAAGTAGAGCAAACATCTATCGCATATATACACTCTATGCATATGTTTCGAAGTTTGTTTCGATACAAGGCGTGAAAGATCTCTAATCCAGCAAAAATGATATCTGCCAGCATCATCATCGTCATCATCATCATCCATATGATCTTCATCTTCATCATCATCATCCTGGTCATAGTCATCTTGAATCATTAAGAGATTTACATGTCGCTCCATCCTGTGTTTCGTAAGTCTAACTGGAACTGTGGTGAAGAAACGCTCTTTCTCTAGGATGAACACGTTTATTGATAAATCGTTCTGGCCTTCAAATTGCGTTATTTGCTTAAGTGTCATGGGAAATGTTATTCCAGTTAAATTTAGCACAGTAGAATAATGTGGATATGATGAGGTCCTATTGGTGTTAATATTGACAGGATATAGCGCTGATGTTATTGCCCACGCGAAGCATGCTTCATCATTATTTTTCACATTAATGCAAGCTTGCTTTAAAGCAATCTCCTTTGGTAGAGGTATATAAAATGATCCGCGAATCGGCTCAAACTTGTTGATATGCACCGCTAAATGTATTATAGAGTGCAGTGCCCAGCCACTGTCTTTTTCCTGGAATTCTTCTAGCTGAGTGTTTATTGGATCCAAAATGTTTGATTTAAACCACTCCTCTAAATTATCATCTGCACTGATTGGAGCAGTTCTCGCTTGGAAATATTTAATGTCTTTTATAATTTCATTGTCAGCATTTTGTTTAATAAATTCGCCGCAAAACGTTGTAGCCACTTTAATATGTTGTTGTTGTTTTAATGTATTCTTAATGCGGCGAGCAAGTAATTTGGAAGCATCTTGCATAAACAGCTTAGGATCTAGGTGGCTTATATTCACGATAACACCTGCCCTAATTCTACCTACGAATGCTGTTTTTATTTCTTCCCACTTAACAAAATCACTTCTTATTACTCGTTGATTAATTCCTCTACCTCGATGGGGAGCTTTTATTAGCACTTTCAACGATTTAATTTGAGCAATACAGCTGTGCAAATGTTGTTTCATAGCATTCTTATTACACTTTCGAAATGCTGCTTGATATTTACGAATGTTTCTGTTACACTCTTTAACAATATTGTTTTTATTCACAAAATTTGCATCACTTAAACACTTCAACACATCTTCTCGCAATTTCTTAATTAATGAAAAACTTTCATTTATTACTGTGAAAGACATTTTTAATTTTTTTTCTTATTCGGCACTAACACTTTGAATTACTTAGATTGACTGGTGCTCCCCAAGAGTTTGCTTGCGCTTTTATAGCAACGGTTTGCAAACATGAATGATCCTGCTGCTACAATAATCATTGCACAGGATGAATTCCAACGAATTTGCTTACAGGCTGAGATGATATCGAATTACACGATAAGAAAATCACTCAAATTAATTTGATTACTTTATTCTGCTGGTTGAATTTGCAAATAAAATTGTTTACATACATGAAAATGTGAAAATTTGTTTACATTCCAATGAAACGTTTCGATCAGCAAAATTCTTGGATCAATAAAATTTTTGGCTGCCTACAGGAAGTGTGGTATCAAATTACTTGAAAAGAGTAAACATGAATCATTTGCTGATATTGCTTAAATTTGTTTACAACAGGATGTTTACGAATTCCAATGAAACGTTTCGATCAGTAAAATTCTTAGAATTGGGTTGCTTACAGGAAGTGTGGTTTCAAATTACATGAATCATTCAGCTTAATATGCTGATATTGCAAATTTTCTTTAAGCAGGATTAAACTTGTTTTGGAACCATGACTATAAATTGAGGAGCTGAATCAGATTTGCAATCAGTTTCATTTTGGAGTTCAAACGATAAACAACCAAGGAGAAAGTAATCTGAAATGGCAAACGCAATGGAGGAACTGAAGAAGCTGGAGCAGTACCCACCTTCTCTAAAGACAGCTGAAATGGAATTTAATAAGGAATACAGGATTCTGGGCGCTAGAAGATGTAAGACTGCATTTGGATCTCGTATCATCCTGGACTTGGAAGACTGTGAACTTTTCCTTCCTGCACGGTACAGCACAATTACTGATGAAACTATGCTGGAGATAAATACTGCAGGAGATTTTTATATTATAAATAGAGGTCCTATCGGTCGAACGTTTAAAATAGAGTTTATTCGCCATAATGTTAATTTGCATCCAATTAATTATTATATTCATTAAATAAAAAAAAATCAATAATGTGAAACTAGTTTTTTATTATTAATATTTCTAAATTATTAGTGATAATGAAAGTTACATTTAGTACTAGTGCTCCACAACTTTATATAATTGAATATGAGCCAAGAAAGGGGCCTTGGGAGACATATGCTCTGGATCGCTTTCGTTTCCAAGATAGGATTCATAGAACTTCACTTATATTGCTACCAATTTTGAATATAGAACATAGGAAAAAAGTTTATAACTTAAGATTTAGAAATAAATAATTAATTTGATGTGAATAAATATTGAAATTTAATTTTGGTTTGACAACATTATTTTCGGCAAAAGAAATTGTATCAGTACACCTCCCAGCAACCATATTTTTACCTTAAACTTGAAGTTTTCTATTAAATATTTACAGCAAGTGGTGATATTACTTAAATTTGTTTATTTTATGAGAATTCCAGTAAAGTGCATCACACCATATTATTAATTGCCAATTAGCTAATTACCAATTAGCTAATGACCAACCAAGCTGCTAATTGCCAATTAGCTAATTGCCAATTAGTAATTATATAATTACCAATTAGCTAATTGTTTGAACAAATGTTGCTAATATCTCGAAAACCAGAGAGGATTTGTGATGAAAATTTCGTTCCCCCTCCCACCCCACACCACCAAGAATCCATTTCCATGAGCAAAAATAACTTGAAATATTAATACGCTAATATCTCGAAAACCAGAGCCCGTAGAGCATTTCTGATGAAAATTTCATTACCCCCCCCTCCCTATCTTTATTATCCTCCCCACATACCATCCCTATAGAATCCATTGGCATGAACAAAAATTTCCTACTATTAACTTTAATTATTAGTTCAAAACCAAAAGCCTACATTTAGGCGCTCAAGAAAAAATCAATTATTACTAATATTAATTGAAAACCAGGCGCAACACTTGAGAACAACAAAAGCCTACATTTAGGCGCACCACACATCCAAAAAAGTGAAGCAAAAAACTTCCCAAAACCGTAGCATGCTGCCACGTGTGGGCAAAAGTGAAGCAAAAACTTCCCAAAACCGTAGCATGCTGCCACGTGTGGGCCAAAAGTGAAGCAAAAAACTTCCAAGAGAACCGTACCACAAGAAAGCCGTAGTACCGGAGCATGCTGGCAGTATCGGCCCCACCCCCACCATCTAGAATCCATTGGCATGAACAAAAATTTCCTAGCGTTAAATGAGCAAAAAATAACTTGAATTATTAATACGCTAATATCTCGAAAACCATAGCCCGTAGAGGATTTCTGATAAAAATTTCGTTCCCCCTCTAACCCCCCGCCCCTATAACACCTTCTAGAATCTATTGGCATGAACAAAACTATCCTAGGTAGCTTGAATTATTAATAATATTAACTATATCTGAAAACGTAAAATCGCTAATATCTCGAAAACCAGAGCCCGTAGAGGATTTCTGATGGAAATTTCGTCCCCCCTAGCACACCCACCCACACCATCTAGAATCCATTGGCATGAACAAAAATTTCCTAGCGTTAACTTTAATTATTACTAATATTAGTTCAAAACCAAAAGCCTACATTTAGGCGCACCACATATCTATCCAAGAAAACCGTAGTACCGGCTAATGCCGCTAGGGCGCAGTCAAGACCAAATCCATCAATAAAGCTTCCCACCCCACAGGGCGCAGTCAAGACCAAATGATACATCCCGGTAGTACCGATTAATCCCGCTAGGGCGCAGTCGAGACTCAATGGTGCACCCAAGACACAATGGTGCACCCAAGGCACAATGGTGCATCCAAGGCGCAAACCAATACAGCCAAGACACAAACCTACTTAGTATGGGCTCAAACCACCTAGCGACGGTGGCGCCATCTGTGGCGAAATCCTGGAAGCTAAAACAGTGATCTGGTACCGGCATAGCTTATCTACTCCCAGTCAACAATAAAATCATATGGGAAGACACCCTTGCTTGTAAGAAGTTTGATAGTGTCATCATCCAATCCCTGCCATACTGATCTTGTAGTGTTTAATTTATCCATCGGCAGCAATGATGATAACTTGTCTAAAGATTCAGCCATAAAACGGAAGGAATCGATGAATCTGAATTTTATGTAGCTGCCGTCCATATGCTTGGTGAACGAAATATATCTTTCCTTGTTTATTGGTAAGAGATCAACCTTTCCTGGGAAAGATGTAGCTATATCCTTAATAATGAAGTGGGCATCATATCCGGATAAATTGTGAAAAATTATTGGAACTATGGAGCAATCTTGATACATCAGATTGCATGCATTGTGCGCTGGCCCTCGGTATTATCCTGTTAAAAGAATATATGAAAAGAAATGAATTGAATTATGCTTCTCAGCATTTACCTGTTAAATGGCAATGGTCCCGGACTCGTTCCTCATCGGCTGCAAACGTTTTTTCACATATATGGCAGCAAGTATTTTCCATATGTGATCGCCGTTCCTCTTTAGTCAGTGGTTGCATTGGCCTTATGCTCAGCTTCTCCTGTGCAGCTATGGACGCAATTTTTTGCAATTCTAATGCAAACCGTTTTTGACAGTCCTTGCCTCGATATGCTCTGTAATATGAGAGCTTAGCATCATATTTGCAGTGAAAGTTGAACCCTATGCTGTGAACTTCATGTTCCTGGATTCGCTGTGTATTTTGATCGTTTCCCTGAATCGGCTTCAATATTGATTCAAGATCAGCATACACACAAAACGGGACTAGATTCTTATGGTTATAATTCTTATATTCCAACCATTTCTTTTCCTCTGAGGGAAACATAATTCTGCAATCGTTTTGATTCTCGCATTCAGGAGTGTGTGATTCTAATTTTTCAGCAGAGCGAAAGTAGAGCAAACATCTCTCACATATATACTTTCTACCACTACCCTTCGAAGTTTGCTTCGACATGAGACGCGAAAGATCTTTAATCCAGCAGAAATGATATCTGCTGGCATCATCATCATCATCATCACCATCATCCATATGATCTTCATCATCATCAGCTTGGTCATAGTCATCTTGCAGCATTAAGAGATTTACATGTCGCTCCATCCTGTGTTTTGTAAGTCTAACTGGAACAGTGGTGAAGGGACGCTCTTTCTCTAGGATGAATACGTTTATTGATAAATGGTTCTGGCCTTCAAATTGCGTTATTTGCTTAAGCGTCATGGGAAATGTTATTCCAGTTAAATTTAGCACAGTAGAATAATGTGGATAGGTTATATGAAAAATTGTTTTTTAATTTCAATAAAATTCCTTTTTTGGGCAGGTTAAATTTAAAGTTTTGATCACCTATGATATCAATGCGTGGTGATACTAATATAGTATGATATGTTGACTTAGAAGAGTAGTGAAAGTTGTATGGGTATAGCAAAAGACATTTCATCAAATTTTTGGTGATAAGGTGTAACGGCATGACCAGTGTTGCAACACGAAATCTTTCTAGAGTACCTTGTTAGCCTAGCCTGAAAGTGATTGAGCAGCCACATCTGAAAAAATTGCATATTATCATTAGCTTGAGAGTGGGTTAATTAAAAGCATTAACGAGCTATCATATTAATGTAGGATGATATACAGACTTAGATGAGTAATATAAATTAGTAAAATTTTTGGTGACCAGGTGTAATGAGCTTGAAATATAATATAACATCTTGCGTAGTTAAACAAATACATTCGAATAAAATAAACAAATTGACTTATGTTTTTTTTTGTGTCTAGGGCTGGTGAGCATAGGAATCTGGCAGAGTTATTAACCATGATATCATAGTTCACATGAAGCTGATAAGAATATGATAATTTTATCTTCATACTATCAGATTGAGCACATATTTTCTAACCATTACGTTGAGCGTGGGTTTAATTAAAAGTTTTGATGAAAGAAGGCGGTATTATGATATTAATGTAGTATGATATGTTGTCTTAGATGAGTAGTGGAAGTTATCAGCAATATCGCTTCATATTTATCTCTCTAAAGCATCATCCGAATGGTGTTGTATGAACGAAGAAAAAACTGATAATTCTTCAAGCCTATAGTGAAGACCGTGGTGGAGGTTGAGCGTGGGTACTGTAAGTTGTGTATATATTAATTGTGTTGTATAGTAATCTAGTAGGATATGAAAGCTTTAGTGAAGAGCGTGGAAGAGGATAGTGTTATGTGTTTACCTTTAAATCTTAAGTTAGGTTGAGAGTGGGTTAAGTTAAAAGCATTGATGATAGAAGATAGTCCTATGATATTAAGTAATGGAAATTGTAGGGGAGCAGTAAAAGAATAATTTTTGGCTATCAGGTGTAATGGCATGACTTAGCAGGTAATTCGATAGATTGATAGATTGGGATAAGCTTAGTGGTGCTCGATGTTTATTTTATAGGTGGTGGGTGTGCATAATATATTAGAAAGCTTTAGTGAATACCATACTTTTCAACCAGCTGACTCTGTCAAAACATCTGTGTCGCTCTAACATAAATCTGTGTTCATATTTTAGGTGGGCATGATAGCTTGAAATTATCGTATGGATGGCTACATAAGAACTTGTTAATTTCATCTTGTGGTGAGCATATGAATGTAGCAGGGTTTTTTTATAAATCAAGCAATTACGCTGTTATGAGATTTGTTTGATATCTATATCTAAAAAATAGTTCAGGTGCATTGTTTACTCAACATTTTGTTGAGAGTGGGTCAAATTAAAAGCTTTGATAGAAGAACGCTGTGTTATAATATTAATGTGGTATGATATGTTGTCTGAGGTGAGTAGTGGAAGTTGTATGGGAGCTATGAATAAGCAGTAAAATCCTAATCAGCAATCTCGCTGGATATTTGATAATTCTCCAAGTTCATAGTGATGCTCGTGGTGGGGGGTTGAAAGTAGGTACTGTAAACTATGTATTACGTTAAAAGTTTTGATGGATGGTATTTGGTATTTATCTCCTCAAAATAGTGTTGCATGAGTATCAGAAATGTCGAAAAAAAGTTGATAATGCTTCAAGTTCAATAGTGTAGACCCCGATGTTGAGAGTGGGTATTTGGAATGATATAATTCTAGTAGGATATGGAAGTATTATTTATTCATCTTTAAATCTTACCAAGTCTGAAAAATTACATAATATGATTAAGAAAGCTTCATGATATATATCAAAAGTGATACCAACGGATTACATAAGGAAAGTAGGTTCACTTCATCTGCAAACAACAAATATGACTGAAAGCGATACACGGTGTGAGCAATAATCATTCTTGCTTCAATTATCACTATTAAGCGATGTGTGCCGCAGAAAATATATTAAGTCTAGCCTAGTCTAAAATATGTATTGTAAATAAAAATTGTATCATGGTTATAATGCCATTTATTGAAATAATATGTTTTAATTGTATTATAGCTTAAGTCTAAAGTCTTTTTTCTTTAGTTCAGCAAGGCCAAGATTTCATAGATATAGATTGATCCTTATAATGAATATTCCTTATGCTTTTACACCAATGTGGCGTTAAAAGGTTCGTGGTGCACCACTTTCACAAATAACATCTCTCCATCTTTACTTTTTGCGATTTTTGTTGGAATATCCTGATTTTTCGACCTGTTGGTAGCGGACAGTCGACCCGTTTTTGGATGAAAAACTTTCTTCTTTATTTCTGGAAAGCATCGATTTCATAGATGTAGACTGAGCCTTATATGAATATTCTTTACTCCTTTCATCCGTAGGCTTTAGAAGGTTTGAAGTGTCCTGAGAGCTCATGTTGAAATTATTGCGTAATTAGCTTGCCAAGAAACAGTGATCTGTTTGGGTAAAGAGCAAAATATCAATTGAAAAAACAAGTTATGAAACTACTATTTATATGTATTTGGCACATTGTCTTGACCTCTGACGTCACCTTAACCTTTGAAACCGAAAGTGTCTGCTCTTGGGTTCACTTGGATGATGAGTAGTGCAAGTTGTATGGGAGATTATAATTAGCTGTGAGTAAACTGTAAAGAAGAAGATTTCTGGTAACAGTATGTTCCACACATAATCTTACAGGTGGAAGAAAATTTTATAAGAATCTGGTAACTGCATTTCCTTATAAACCTTATATAAATTCATATGTGACCAAACCGAGCTATAGATTTTTGTTCTAGATGAATGCACATTATATAATATCTGAAAATAGATAGCAGCAAAATGAAAGGCTATAAGAATTTGGTTGCAGTATATTCTATACAAAATCTAATAACCATAAGAAAATTTTATAAGAATCTGGTACCATGTTCAGTTCACAATTTAAAAAGTAGAAGAAAATTGTATAAGAATCTGGTAATAGTATGTTCCATACAAAATCTAACAAGCGAAAGAAAATTTTATCAGAATCTGGTAAGAATCCTGCAACAGTATGTTCCATACAAAATCTAACAGGCAAAAGAAAATTTTATTAGCATCTTGTAACAGTATGTTCCAAAGAAAAATCCAAGATTTTATGCATTTCCTGATGTGTAAGCATTATATAAATCCATATGTTCTATTATAAAAAATCGGTATATAAATATCTGTTAAAAAATTAGTTAGGGTATATAGTGATTTTAAAAAATTCATATCTCCAAAACGGTGCCGAGAAACAAAATCCAAAATCTACTAGGTAGCAGACAATTTTATAAGAATCTGGTATGTTCTATACAAAATCTAAAAGGGGAAGGGAAAATTGCACGAGAGTTTGGTTAGTGGTTAGTGTATTCCCGAATGCTGAACTGTTAAGATGGATATTGAGGAGTTTTTAGGAGAATATAATAACATTTTACTAGATGAGCAAAAGAAACAAATTCAAGAATGCTATAACTTTTTAAAATTATATGAAAATATTGAAAAAGTCGAGTCAAAATTTGGTGAACACTATATAAGCTGCCTTTGGTCAAGAGATGATTCAACGGATGGACCAGATACATGTGAATGTTGTGGTGTTGCTAGATGCCTAAAACAAGTTGTAAAGCTATATAAATTCTACCAAACATTGACAAAATGTAATTACGAGGCATGCCTTTAAAAGTGCGATTTAACTTAGCACTAGAAATTCTGATTTTGTACACTTGGAGAGCTCATAAAGGATCATGTATACACTGTATGCAGATGTTGATTTCAACAACAGATTCATCAAATACAGGAAATTTTGATTACATACAGCTCTGTACCATAAGATTATAAGAATTAATACTTTTTAATTTTTAATAAATGATATTTTATATATGGCCTTCTTTTTATTCAATTTCCCATACTAACTCCGGAACTCCCGAATAATGTATGACCACTACAACGGGTGGTGGTAGTGGTGGGTGGTGGTGGGTGGTGGTGGGGGGGGGGGGGCGGTGGGCGTGGGTGGGCGGTGGGGGTGGGGGGGGGGGGGGGGTGTGGTTGGTGGTGGGGGGGGTGGTGGTGGGGGTGGGGGGGGGGGGGGTGTGGTTGGTGGTGGGGTGGGTGGTGGTGGGGGTGGGGGGGTGGTTATGGTTGTGGTGGTGGGTGCCTGGTCTTGGATGGCGCTTGAAATGGATATTTGACGCTGACTACTCTAGGGTCTACCCTTCTATCTGTGGATGAGCTGAAAAAGCTCTTTTATAAGCTGTTAAGCTGTTACCAGACCTGTATCAGAGCTGTTTGAAAAACTGTTAAGCTGTTATCAGAGCTGTTTTAAAAGCTGTTAAGCTGTTATCAGACCTGTTTTATAAGCTGTTAAACTGTTATCAGAGCTGTTTTAAAAGTTGTTAAGCTGTTATCAGAGCTGTTTAAAAGCTGTTAAGCTGTTATCAGAGCTGTTTGAAAAGCTGTTAAGCTGTTATCAGAGCTGTTTTAAAAACTGTTAAGCTGTTATCAGAGCTGTTTAAAAGCTGGTAAGCTGTTATCAGGGCTGTTTTAAAAGCTGTTAAGCTGTTATCAGAGCTGTTTGAAAAGCTGTTAAGCTGTTATCAGAGCTGTTTAACTGTTTAAAAGCTGTTAAGCTGTTATCAGAGCTGTTTGAAAAGCTGTTAAGCTGTTATCGGAGCTGTTTTAAAAGCTGTTAAGCTGTTATCAGGCCTGTTTTATAAGCTGTTAAACTGTTATCAGACCTGTTTTAAAAGCTGTTAAGCTGTTATCAGAGCTGTTTGAAAAGCTGTTAAGCTGTTACCAGAGCTGTTTGAAAAGCTGTTAAGCTGTTATCAGAGCTGTTTAAAAGCTGTTAAGCTGTTATCAGAGCTGTTTGAAAAGCTGTTAAGCTGTTATCAGAGCTGTTTTAAAAACTGTTAAGCTGTTATCAGAGCTGTTTGCTGTTAAGCTGTTATCAGAGCTGTTTTAAAAGCTGTTAAGCTGTTCGCAGACCTGTTTTATAAGCTATTAAACTGTTATAAGACCTGTTTTAAAAGCTTTTAAGCTGTTATCAGAGCTGTTTTAAAAGCTGTTAAGCTGTTATCAGAGCTGTTTAAAAGCTGTTAAGCTGTTATCAGAGCTGTTTGAAAAGCTGTTAAGCTGTTATCAGAGCAGTTTTAAAAACTGTTAAGCTGTTATCAGAGCAGTTCAAAAGCTGGTAAGCTGTTATCAGAGCTGATTGAAAAGCTGTTAAGCTGTTATCAGGGCTGTTTTAAAAGCTGTTAAGCTGTTATCAGAGCTGTTTGAAAAGCTGTTAAGCTGTTATCAGAGCTGTTTAACTGTTTAAAAGCTGTTAAGCTGTTATCAGAGCTGTTTGAAAAGCTGTTAAGCTGTTATCGGAGCTGTTTTAAAAGCTGTTAAGCTGTTATCAGGCCTGTTTTATAAGCTGTTAAACTGTTATCAGACCTGTTTTAAAAGCTGTTAAGCTGTTATCAGAGCTGTTTGAAAAGCTGTTAAGCTGTTACCAGAGCTGTTTGAAAAGCTGTTAAGCTGTTATCAGAGCTGTTTAAAAGCTGTTAAGCTGTTATCAGAGCTGTTTGAAAAGCTGTTAAGCTGTTATCAGAGCTGTTTTAAAAACTGTTAAGCTGTTATCAGAGCAGTTTAAAAGCTGGTAAGCTGTTATCAGAGCTGATTGAAAAGCTGTTAAGCTGTTATCAGAGCTGTTTTAAAAGCTGTTAAGCTGTTATCAGAGCTGTTTGAAAAGCTGTTAAGCTGTTATCAGAGCTGTTTAACTGTTTAAAAGCTGTTATCAGAGCTGTTTGAAAAGCTGTTAAGCTGTTATCAGAGCTGTTTGAAAAGCTGTTAAGCTGTTATCAGAGCGGTTTGAAAAGCTGTTAAGCTGTTATCAGAGCTGTTTGAAAAGCTGTTAAGCTGTTATCAGAGCTGTTCGAAAACCTGTTAAGCTGTTATCTGGCCTATTTAAAAGCTGTTAAGCTGTTATCAGACCTGTTTGAAAAGCTGTTAAGCTGTTATCTGGCCTGTTTAAAAGCTGTTAAGCTGTTATCAGAGCTTTTGTAAAAGCTGTTAAGCTGTTATCAGACCTGCTTGAAATGCTGTTAAGCTGTTATCAGAGCTGTTTTAAAAGCTGTTAAGCTATTATCAGAGCTGTTTAAAAGCTGTTAAGCTGTTATCAGAACTGTTTGAAAAGCTGTTAAGCTGTTATCAGAGCTGTTTTAAAAGCTGTTAAGCTGTTTTCAGACCTGTTTTATAAGCTGTTAAACTGTTATCAGACCTGTTTTAAAAGCTGTTAAGCTGTTATCAGAGCTGTTTTAAAAGCTGTTAAGCTGTTATCAGAGCTGTTTAAAAGCTGTTAAGCTGTTATCAGAGCTGTTTGAAAAGCTGTTAAGCTGTTATCAGAGCTGTTTTAAAAGCTGTTAAGCTGTTATCAGAGCTGTTTAAAAGCTGTTAAGCTGTTATCAGAGCTGATTGAAAAGCTGTTAAGCTGTTATCAGAGCTGTTCAAAAGCTGGTAAGCTGTTATCAGAGCTGATTGAAAAGCTATTAAGCTGTTATCAGAGCTGTTTTAAAAGCTGTTAAGCTGTTATCAGAGCTGTTTGAAAAGCTGTTAAGCTGTTATCAGAGCTGTTTAACTGTTTAAAAGCTGTTAAGCTGTTATCAGAGCTGTTTGAAAAGCTGTTAAGCTGTTATCTGGCCTGTTTAAAAGCTGTTAAGCTGTTATCAGAGCTTTTGTAAAAGCTGTTAAGCTGTTATCAGACCTGTTTGAAATGCTGTTAAGCTGTTATCAGAGCTGTTTTAAAAGCTGTTAGGCTATTATCAGAGCTGTTTAAAAGCTGTTAAGCTGTTATCAGAGCTGTTTGAAAAGCTGTTAAGCTGTTATCAGAGCTGTTTTAAAAGCTGTTAAACTGTTTTCAGACCTGTTTTATAAGCTGTTAAACTGTTATCAGACCTGTTTTAAAAGCTGTTAAGCTGTTATCAGAGCTGTTTTAAAAGCTGTTAAGCTGTTATCAGAGCTGTTCAAAAGCTGTTAAGCTGTTATCAGAGCTGTTTGAAAAGCTGTTAAGCTGTTATCAGAGCTGTTTTAAAAGCTGTTAAGCTGCTATCAGAGCTGTTTAAAAGCTGTTAAGCTGTTATCAGAGCTGATTGAAAAGCTGTTAAGCTGTTATCAGAGCTGTTTAAAAGCTGTTAAGCTGTTATCAGAGCTGATTGAAAAGCTGTTAAGCTGTTATCAGAGCTGTTTGAAAAGCTGTTAAGCTGTTATCTGACCTCACTTCCGGTTGGTATCATAGGTCAAGGTGACGTCAGAGGTCAGCGTCACATTGAAACCTCCAACGCCACGCATCAAATATCCGTTTCCAGCGCCATCCAAGACCAGGCACCCACCACCACAACCATAACCACCCCCCCACCACCCCCAGCACCACCCACCCCCACCGCCCACCCCCATCACCACCCCCACCACCACCCACCACCACCACCACCCACCACCCACCACCACCACCCACCACCACCACTACCCGTTGTAGTGGTCAAACATTATTCGGGAGTTCCGGACTTAGTATGGGAAATTGAATAAAAAGAAGGCCATATATAAAATATCATTTATTAAATATTAAAAAGTATTAATTCTTATAATCTTATGGTACAGAGCTGTATGTAATCAAAATTTCCTGTGTTTGATGAATCTGTTGTTGAAATCAACATCTGCATATAGTGTAAGTTTACATGATCCTTTATGAGCTCTCCAAGTGTACAAAATGAGAATTTCTAGTGCTAAATTAAATCGCACTTTTTAAGGCATGCCTCGTAATTACTTTTTGTCAATGTTTGGTAGAATTTATATAGCTTCACAACTTGTTTTAGGCATCTAGCAATACCACAACATTCACATGTATCTGGTCCATCCGTCTCTTGACCAAAGGCAGCTTATATAGTGTTCACCAAATTTTGACTCGACTTTTTCAATATTTTCATTTAAATTTAAAAAGTTATAGCATTCTTGAATTTGTTTCTTATGCTCATCGAGTAAAATGTTATTATATTCTCCTAAAAACTCTTCAATATCCATCTTAACAGTTCAGCATTCGGGAATACACTAACCACTAACCAAACTCTCGTGCAATTTTCCCTTCCCCTTTTAGATTTTGTATAGAACATACCAGATTCTTATAAAATTGTCTGCTACCTAGTAGATTTTGGATTTTGGTTCTCGGCACTGTTTTGGAGATATGAATTTTTTAAAATCACTATATACCCTAACTAATTTTTTAACAGATATTTATATACCGATTTTTTATAATAGAACATATGGATTTATATAATGCTTACACATCAGGAAATGCATAAAATCTTGGATTTTTCTTTGGAACATACTGTTACAAGATTCTAATAAAATTTTCTTCTGCCTGTTAGATTTTGTATGGAACATACTGTTGCAGGATTCTTACCAGATTCTTATAAAATTTTCTTTCGCTTGTTAGATTTTGTATGGAACATACTATTACCAGATTCTTATACAATTTTCTTCTACTTTTTAAATTGTGAACTGAACATGGTACCAGATTCTTATAAAATTTTCTTATGGTTATTAGATTTTGTATAGAATATACTGCAACCAAATTCTTATAGCCTTTCATTTTGCTGCTATCTATTTGCAGATATTATATAATGTGCATTCATCTAGAACAAAAATCTATAGCTCGGTTTGGTCACATATGAATTTATATAAGGTTTATAAGGAAATGCAGTTACCAGATTCTTATAAAATTTTCTTCCACCTGTAAGATTATGTATGGAACATACTGTTACCAGAAATCTTCTTCTTTACAGTTTACTCACAGCTAATTATAATCTCCCATACAACTTGCACTACTCATCATCCAAGTGAACCCAAGAGCAGACACTTTCGGTTTCAAAGGTTAAGGTGACGTCAGAGGTCAAGACAACGTGCCAAATACATATAAATAGTAGTTTCATAACTTGTTTTTTCAATTGACATTTTGCTCTTTACCCAAACAGATCACTGTTTCTTGGCAAGCTAATTACGCAATAATTTCAACATGAGCTCTCAGGACACTTCAAACCTTCTAAAGCCTACGGATGAAAGGAGTAAAGAATATTCATATAAGGCTCAGTCTACATCTATGAAATCGATGCTTTCCAGAAATAAAGAAGAAAGTTTTTCATCCAAAAACGAGTCGACTGTCCCCTACCAACAGGTCGAAAAATCAGGATATTCCAACAAAGATCGCAAAAAGTAAAGATGGAGAGATGTTATTTGTGAAAGTGGTGCACCACGAACCTTTTAACGCCACATTGGTGTAAAGGCATAAGGAATATTCATTATAAGCATCAATCTATATCTATGAAATCTTGGCCTTGCTGAACTAAAGAAAAAAGACTTTAGACTTAAGCTATAATACAATTAAAACAAATTATTTCAATAAATGGCATTATAACCATGATACAATTTTTATTTACAATACATATTTTAGACTAGGCTAGACTTAATATATTTTCTGCGGCACACATCGCTTAATAGTGATAATTGAAGCAAGAATGATTATTGCTCACACCGTGTGTCGCTTGCAGCCATATTTGTTGTTTGCAGATGAAGTGAACCTACTTTCCTTATGTAATCCATTGGTATCACTTTTGATATATATCATGAAGCTTTCTTAATCATATTATGTAATTTTTTCAGACTTGGTAAGATTTAAAGATGAATAAATAATACTTCCATATCCTACTAGAATTATATCATTCCAAATACCCACTCTCAACATCGGGGTCTACACTATTGAACTTGAAGCATTATCAACTTTTTTTCGACCTTTCTGATACTCATACAACACTATTTCGAGGAGATAAATACCAAATACCATCCATCAAAACTTTTAACGTAATACATAGCTTACAGTACCTACTCTCAACCCCCCACCACGAGCATCACTATGAACTTGGAGAATTATCAAATATCCAGCGAGATTGCTGATTAGGATTTTACTGCTTATTCACAGCTCCCATACAACTTCCACTACTCACATCAGACAACATTTCATACCACATTAATATTATAACACAGCGTTCTTCTATCAAAGCTTTTAATGTGACCCACTCTCAACAAAATGTTTAGTAAACAATGCACCTGACGATAAAAAGATAAAAATACCATATTCTTATCAGCTTCATGTGAACTATTTTTTAGATATAGATATCAATCAAATCTCATAACAGCGTAACTGCTTGATTTATAAAAAAGCCCTGCTACCTTCATATGCTCACCACAAGATGAAATTAACAAGTTCTTATCTAGCCATCCATAAGATAATTTCAAGCTATCATGCCCACCTAAAATATGAACACATATTTATGTTAGAGCGACACAGATGTTTTGACAGAGTCAGCTGGTTGAAAAGTATGGTATTCACTAAAGCTTTCTAATATATTATGCACACCCACCACCCATAAAATAAACATCGAGCACCACTAAGCTTATCCCAATCTCAACCGCCACGATCTTGGCAAAAGGTAGTATCAAATTACCTGCTAAGTCATGCCATTACACCTGACAGCCAAAAATTATTCTTTTACTGCTCCCATACAATTTCCATTACTTAATATCATAGGACTATCTTCTATCATCAATGCTTTTAACTTAACCCACTCTCAACCTAACTTAAGATTTAAAGGTAAACACATAACACTATCCTCTTCCACGCTCTTCACTAAAGCTTTCATATCCTACTATATTACTATACAACACAATTAATATATACACAACTTACAGTAACCACGCTCAACCTCCACCACGGTCTTCACTATAGGCTTGAAGAATTATCAGTTTTTTCTTCGTTCATACAACACCATTCGGATGATGCTTTAGAGAGATAAATATGAAGCGATATTGCTGATAACTTCCACTACTCATCTAAGACAACATATCATACTACATTAATATCATAATACCGCCTTCTTTCATCAAAACGTTTAATTAAACCCACGCTCAACGTAATGGTTAGAAAATATGTGCTCAATCTGATAGTATGAAGATAAAATTATCATATTCTTATCAGCTTCGTGTGAACTATGATATCATGGTTAATAACTCTGCCAGATTCCTCTGCTCACCAGCCCTAGACACAAAAAAAAACATAAATCAATTTATTTATTTTATTCGAATGTATTTGTTTAACTACGCAAGAAGTTATATTATCTTTCAAGCTCATTACACCTGGTCACCGAAAATTTTACTAATTTATATTACTCATCTAAGTCGGCATATCATCCTACATTAATATGATAGCTCGTTAATGCTTTTAATTAACCCACTCTCAAGCTAATGATCATATGCAATTTTTTCAGATGTGGCTGCTCAATCACTTTCAGCCTAGGCTAACAAGGTACTCTAGAAAGATTTCGTGTTGCAACACTGGTCATGCCATTACACCTTATCACCAAAAATTTGATGAAAAGTCTTTTACTATACCCATACAACTTTCACTACTCTTCTAAGTCAACATATCATACTATATTAGTATCACCTCACATTGATATCATAGGTGATCAAAACTTTAAATTTAACCTGCCCAAAAAAGGAATTTTATTGAAATTAAAAAACAATTTTTCATATAACCGAAGAATTTTCAATACAAACTCCTCGATATAAAAAAAACATTAATCACTCAATTTGTCTGCTTTACTCAGGTATATTTGTTTACGCAAGATATCAAATTACCAGCCAACTGGCAACCTTTTCTAATGCTTTAATTCCCATTACGTCTAATGATTTCATGTGTCTTACCATCCCAAGCAGCCGTGATCTATTTTTAGATATCGAATATCATAGCATGATCACTCTTGTTTATAAAGATACCTACAGACCAAAACTTACGTTATAGTTGTTGTTGTTTTTTTCACCAAAAGGCATTTTCAATTATAACTTCCACTACTCATCTACATCATCATATCCTACAGATTAATATCAGTTGTTGTTGTTTTCAACTAAAGAAATTAGGAATCTGTCATAAATCGCTCAATTTGTTTACTTTACTCGGCCGCTGTCCGAATTTGTTTACATTATTCGACTGCGAATTTGGTTACTTTACTGTACTGTACGAATTTGTTTATGCAAGGAATCAAATTAGAAGCATTACACCTGAAGAGCAAAATTAAGCATTTACTAATTTCCATTACATATCTAAGTCAACATATCTACCTACATTCACCCCAACCAGCTTCGCCTGATATATTTTTAGATATATGGTTACATGGTGCAATCATGTTTACAAAAGGCACCTACAGATTAATATCAGCAAATCCTTAATCCACAACTTAGGTTATAGTTGTTGTCGTTTTTTGTTTGTTTTTGAGCTACTAATATTAATTACACCTGAGAAGGTAAGATAGCTAATATCTCGAACCATAGCCCGTAGAGGATTTCTGATGAAAATTTTTACCCCATAGTACTAATACTATTGGCATGGACAAAAAATATCCTAGGGTTAACTTGAATTATTACTACTACTAATTATACCTCAAAAGGTGAGATCACTAGTATCTCGAAACCCATAACCCGTAGAGGATTTCTGATAAAAAATTTGTCCACCCCTATTACTAAGACCCCCACTGACACCTTCTAGAATCTATTGGCATGAACAAAAATATTCTAGGATTAACTTGATTATTACTTATACTAATTACACTAATTCACTTAGGGAATTTCATAACATTTCTTATCGACATAAATACACAGTTGCGCACACCTGCATCCACGCCTTAAGTAACATTTGCTCAGCCACCAAGTAGCCCAGCCCAACACACCCCAGGCACTCATACTAAAGTAAACAACTAACAACAAACTCAAGCTGAGAAGTATACAGCCCCGATATAAACTCGCTTAGGGCATTTCACATCATTACTTAAGCCACACACATTCCACCCAAGCCTTGGTACAGGTAACGTAGCCCAATCCAACACGCCCCAGACAGTCCTAGTCATAGTATCAGATATTCCCACTAAAGCTCTCAGAAAATCTCCAGTAGGAGGGGCATCTGAAAGTCAAATCGTAGCCTCCAAGACCAGATCAACTTAACTAGAAACCTCCAAAGCTACGCACCCCTTCACAAATGTTTAGAGCTTCAACCAGACGGTAGGAAATGAATTCCCCCAGGCAGGCCCTGTGACGTATACCTCTAGACGGAATCCCCCTCAGTGGCCCAGAACCCCAGTCCAGAGCCACCAAAATAGTTGGAATCTACCTTGCACTTTTTGTATGGAAAAAGTGATCTGGTACTGTCACAGTATAATGTTAATTTTCAGTACAAAAGCGGCCTCAGAACCACCTCAAAATTGCTCACCGTACCTCCAGACGAAGAAGAAGACGCAAATGAGTTGGAATTTTCTGTGCACTTTTTGTATGGAAAAAGTGATCCAGAACTGTCATAGAACAACTACTTAAAGGGACCTCCACCAAGTCAGAGAATTTCGCCCGTATATACATATATATATGTCCCGTCCGTTAGAGGCTCGACATTGATACTATTGACGGCTGTAGATGAAGATCCATGCAATATCGGAAGGCTACTAACTTAGAGATATTTCGAGCACATGAAAATATACGTGCTACATTCAAGATGTGAATTCTGAGAGACCTTTTGAGTGCTTATACAAGAGTCACCTGTCATAGAGTTAGCCCCATTGCTTATAGATATGCACATTTACTGTAGTTGTAAGTAGGATTTTAAGAAATATTCTTAGCACTTATATATGCATATTTATATTATTTCAGGATCAGTCTCTCCAGAAGGCCTTCGTGGTGGAAATCATGTAAAGATAATTGCAAGTAATGCTGTTTGGGATTTTCCTATATTATTTATCGGTTATAATATTCTTGTATTGAAGAGATAAATGTTTGCCAGAGGCTTTAATGAATTTGTATGTTAGAGAATTTCATTGGCAAAAGAGCTTTTCCTGTAAGAGGTATATTGGATTATTTAGCGATTTGATTTTGTAAGAAGATCTAGTAATAAAAGATTTCCACTTGTAACGTAATGAAGTTCTAGAGAGGTTTTATTTCTTCCCTTCAAATCCCGGAGCCCTCTCTCATGAGATGAAGGTCGTCTAGGTTCGCCTAGTCTCTCTCTCTCATTACAGGTCAACAAGGGACATTGGACAATTGTGCCACCCAAAGTTAATGGAAGGATGGCAAGGAAGGCAGGCCATCTGCGCCTTCCACCAAAATACAGGTAAGTGACGTAAGGGTCCCTTCAGTACCGAATGTGTGCCGGCTTTTGTTCGTTGTAGGCACGAAGAATTCTTTTTGTATATGGCAGACGGCAGCGGCAGGTCT
The DNA here is from genome assembly GCA_963924295.1 of Dioctria rufipes. Classification (NCBI taxonomy): domain Eukaryota; kingdom Metazoa; phylum Arthropoda; class Insecta; order Diptera; family Asilidae; genus Dioctria; species Dioctria rufipes. The sequence continues at coordinate 137,373,224 of OZ002744.1, forward strand.
TTTTGTGGAACCCCCCCCACACTCGCCGCCAATGGTTGAGGCGAACTAGCGTGCCGCCCTGCAGTCAACGCTGTCCGTCGGGTGATCTGTCAGCTCATGCTGGCAGTCTGGACTTTACGTCCGAAGTACATCACTCAACATATAGTTCCATAACAATAGTTGAAAGCAATGAACAATTTGAGGCGTAAAAAAGGTCCCTGTTCGATTGCTGCTAAATATTTATCCACATTTATACCTATTCTATTTTATTCTATTCATTCTATTCCTGAACCTTCCCGAAGATTCCGTCATCGATTTTCCGAACCTGAAGTTGTTTGCTCTTTCAATTGTTTGTGGAAATTACTGCCATCTACTTGTCAAAACTAAACAAACTTTTAGCTTTCTTTAGCGATTTGGCTATTTCGCAACTAAATTTCAACACTAATGTTCATTTAGCGGATAAATATTTAGCAGCAGGCTAAAATTGTTGCTTTTGTCAATCAGCTATCGTGAATTTGTGATATTATTTCGTATCTCGAAATAGCAAGGAAAATTATATTTATACTTACTATTTTAATTTTTTTTCAAAAGTATTGCCTAAATGAAGACGGAATTTTTTTATCAGAAAAAAATATTAATTTGCATTCCAATTTCTTTTCTTTTCTTTTATCGTGGAAAAAAGGTATTGAGCGGATAAATATGATATTTATATGTTTATATGTTTGTGGAAATTACTGCCATCTACTTGTCAAAACTAAACAAACTTTTAGCTGATAAAGCACAATACCACTTTCTTCAGCGATTTGGCTAAATATTTCGCAACTAAATTTCCATACAAAATTTATCCGCGAAATGAACACAATACCAGGCCTAGTACGGAGTTCGGGTATTGGTCTCCAAAAAATAGCATTCTTTCGCTGGTAAAAAGTTGACGTAAGTTCTGTGTAGAAAAAACGAAGTGACAGTTGTCAAAATTATAAATAATTCGGAAGTATTTCTAATAAAAGTGATTAATAATGGATTTAATTAATCAAATCGACGACACGATTGCTGCTGCGGCAGGTTTGAGTGTGCAGCTTTTTGTGGAAGGAAATAATAGCAGGACAGCGCCAACGATTTTGGTAAATCCGTATTTACAAGAGCGGAGTGAAAAAGGGCGCTTTAATACCGACGTAAATATTACAACTCGAATTTAGTAACGTAATTAAATGTCCTATATATTTTAGTTCGAAGATATGTATCGCAATTCGAAGGTTTTCAAAGAGAACTTCCACATGCACCCCTCCGTTTTTAATGATTTGTTTGAGTTGGTAGTAGAGCAAATTTCAGCAAAAAGAAATACAAGACCACATGACAAAATAGGGCGTGCGGAGCACTACTTTCCAATATTGAAAAGTAGGCGGCGTGACCACTGCGTTTATGGATAGCAGTGACTTTTCAATCTGATACGTTTGCCTTGAAAGACATTTGTTAGATTGTGCTCCCAATTCAATTAAAAATATAAATTTAAAAATGGTCATGAATTGTTGTGTACCTCAGTGCTCTAGCAAATTTGATAAAAATAAGCGGGTCAAATTCCATCTGTTTCCTAAGGATGAAAAGCTTAAATCCGTATGGATTTCTAAGTTAAAGTTGGGAAAGAAACCGTCGAAGATATTTCGTGTTTGCAGTGAGCACTTTACAGAGGACGACTATACTATAGTATCCTTGGGTAAGCATAATATATTTTTATGGATAAAGGTAATACAATTTTCATTACTTAGGAGAGTTCAAAATCTTATCGAAATCAGCCGTACCTTCAAAAAACTTGCCGTTAACAAAGCTGCAATATTTTTGCAGCAAGAATGGTAGTAAGACAGCAAAAGAGGAGCGGTTAAAGCGACTTCAGCAGAGATCAATATTAAAAATACGAACCAAAGTAATTTGACAAAACTACTAAGTTGTTTGTTTGATTTATATTTAGGACTCATTTTCCTTGCAGAGCTGTATTCAAGAAGCAAAAAATACCTATCCCAGTGATGGTTCCAGTCCAAATAAAATTGATTTAAAAAGCAATAAGAATATAGCTTCAACTACCGATGCTGGACTTCAATGCAATATGATATCAACAAACCCCAGCACTCAAACATCGTCTACACAAACTCCTTCGGATTTTCGCCTCATATCCTACAGGCGTGTTAATTGTAGTGAAATAGCATATTTTACGGGTCTGGATCAGAAAAGATTTGAGGTTCTTGTTACCTTGATAGCAGATCACCACGGTATGAGTGATTTCCTTCAAACTCTGAAAGAAGAGTTGCTATTAACACTTTTCAAATATCGGCACAATTGCGACTTTCTGTTTATACAACATCTGTTTTGTATAGATCGAAATATAGCTTCAAATTTATTTAAGAAAAATACAGAGAGAATTTTTGTAACGCTTATAGTATTAACTTCTGGAATCTTTCCAAAAATTCAGTTTGTCGTGCTATAATAGACTGCACAGAGTTCACTGTAGAGAAATCCGAAAATCCCGACTTTCATCAGCTAACCTTCTCTTCATATAAAAATAGACCAACATTCAAGCTCTTAGTTGCAGTTGATAAGAACGGTTTGGTATTGTTTATATCCGATACGTTTGTTGGCTCCATCAGTGATCGCGAATTATTCGTAAAAAGAAATATAATTGAAAACTTTAAGAGGGGCGATATTGTTATGGCTGATCGCGGTTTTAACATTTCAGATGTACTTGAGAAGAAAGGAGTAGCTTTAAACATTCCACCTTTTTTAAGAGGTAAAAAGCAATTAAATGAAGCTGAAGTTATGGACACAAGATGTATTGCTAATAAGCGAATAATTGAAAGGGTAATTGGTCTTGTGAAAATAAGCAAAATTCTTTGTGAAACTATGCCAACATCTCTATGGCCTATTGCAAACAAAGTTATATCAAATTGCTTTCTACTCTGCAATTTGAAAAAATCAATTGCCTTGACTTCTTTATTTTCAAATTAACATTAATAGTAAGTATTTTGTAAGTCCATAATTGCTATAAATCTTTTAATCAAAATCGTATTAGATATAATAACATTTAAAACAAAAAACATTGTAAACATAAAATAAATTTTCAGAAAATAAACTCAAATTGTAATCGCTTTAATTATTTTACTCCTAGTCAATATTAAGCATCTTTTATATGAAAATCATAAGTATAACAAAAATAAACATTTCCAATAAATAAACAAATAAATAATTAATTTCAGTAATAACAATAGTTTTCTATAATAATAAACTGTAATAAAATGGATAGAAAATGGATTCGAAATACTTCCTAAGTAATGGTAAATTTTCATCCATAAATGCTTTATCGTACCTTATCGACTCTATATATATTCCTTTTGGTGTCCAAACGATAAAATCACACACGTGAGCAGCAGTAACATGTAGCTGAATTTGGATTTGTGTATAGTACTGATGCCTTCTATTCAGTCTTCCGGATTTTAAATATGTTGCTGAAGATGGATGATCTTCACGTAATGAATATGGACATTTTATTTCCAATATTGTTGTTCCATCTTCATTTATTCCATCGGGCGTAGCAGCTAGAAAGCTATCTTCCCTATCAATAATAATACCGCATTTAAAAAAAGCTTCCCCAACATATGCGCTATACTTATCTCTAACAAAATTCTCGTTCCGCTGACCCCAAAGCACCGGCTGTATCCGCAAATTACAACCCTTTATATGTTGTCTTAGAAACCCAACACAATTTCTTCCAGTCTTTACAATCCTGATGACATTATGGGCTATGGAAGCAGTCAACCCAGTCTGCCGAAATTTTTGCCATTTTTTGCCTTGCGATCGCGTTTCTTTCTATACTAGCGCGTTGCATGGTAGTGGTGATGCTATTTATTTTTAATAGCAGCAAATACTCCAAGCTTTTTACACAGTATTGATGATCCACGAAATACGCCTGCATGTTACCGTTCCTTGAGTTTAATGCTGGAGAAGACAAGCTTGAGTTAATACAATTATTTACAAACAGGTCTGTTTTCTTCCCAGTTATTGCAACGGCTGGTGTTGAAATTCCTAGCATCTCATCCACTGTTACTTTTTCCAAGTTTCTTCCTGGTTTCGGATGATGCCAGACCTGAAGGTTCTCCGTGCAAGTATTTTCTTTGCTATGTTTACCTTAAATTTTGCAAAAATAAACACTTTGTTGCATATTTTATTTAAATAACCATACCTGTAAGGCCATAGCGCTCTATGAAATAAGCACAAGCACTTATATGCTTACATGCAGCACTAAAACCAGCACCTGCAGGACAATTACAATTGGCTTGCAATACAAGTCTTTGCTTTGTTCCTAAGCAAATATTTACAGCATAGTCCACCATTTTTTTAGTTTCCGCAGAACATGTTCCTTTAAAATAAAGAAAATCCTCAATTACTAGAAATGTAACTAATTTGAAGTATGAATTGTAAAATAATTTCCTTCCCTTTTTTAGTCCAGCCTCAGCCATTCTTTCAGTGAACCACTCTGAAATAATAATTGGTGTAAACCAGCTGATTAAGTTCTTTTTCAAATATATAATTGATTTGTATGGTAAATTTGGGAAAGGCTTGCAGCTAGGGGCTCTTATTATATTAGAAGTATATACCTTCCTGGACAATTTGTGTGTTTCCTAGCATTGTAATCTGCAAGAGATCTTATTACAGTTTATGTTTTAATGTTATTAATGAATGTACATATATACCTTTTCGTCAATTCCCCTTTGTTACCAGCTATTTTTGCACCATGGAAACGGAGTTTTTCTTTTAGTTGCTCCATAGTCAGTATTAAATAAATAAAGAATTTTAATATTTTCTTTCTTAAAATCCTAATATTGCACCCATTTGACAGCTATAAAGAGCGGACTGTCCATAAACCCGATGGTGCTGCCTAGAATCCAGTTGTCAGTTTTACAAGTATTTGCATGCCCCATTACCCCAAGGAAAAATTGGCAATTGTATTGGAGTACGTGCTTACAATAATTAGCTTATAGTATATATGTAGTATAAATCGCTCATGTAATTTCTTATACATAGATATTTGGCGAGTGGATCTTTACAGAGGCATGTACCGGCAATCTACCGCATAAGTAAACAACATTTTGGGACTGTTCTAGATGACGTTTGCAGTGCGATTTGTACAGCATTGGAGGGCGAGTTTCCACCAATAGAGAAATCGTCATTTGTCAGAATTGCCAACGACTTCAATGCAATATGGAACTTTCCAAATTGTGTTAGAGCAATCGATGGTAAACACGTCGCCATTAAGTGTCCAGGAAATGCTGGTACACTTTTCTATAATTACAAGGTAAGTACAGAATTTTTCATAGTTTTATTTTATCATACATCTTGACTGAAGTGTCCTTTTTAAATAGGGATTTCATAGTATTGTACTTATGGCGGCGAGTGATGCTAGCTACCGATTTATAACAGTAGATATCGGAGCTCACGGGAGTGAGGGGGACGCCAATGTCTTCTTAGCCAGCAACTTGGGGAAAGGCGTTTTGCACGACAAGCTTCCTTTTCCGGAGGATATGTGTATCGGAAACAAAGAAAACCATATTTCTTTGTTGGCGATGATGCCATTCCACTGAACAAAAGGCTTATAAAACCGTACGCGCCAAGAAAACCACAATGCCTAACCGCTGAGGAAAGAATTTTTAATTATCGCCTGAGCAGAGCAAGACGATGTGTTGAAAAGTTTTTCGGTATTTTATGTTCCAAGTTCCTGTGTCTGGTGAGAAAAAGATTATTGCTGCATGTTGTTATTGACACAATTATCTTTTACGTACCAGCACAGACAGTTACTGTCCAGGAAATTATGCCGATTACTACAATAAAGACGGAATTTTAATCGAGGGTGAATGGCGGAAAAAAATTCCCAGCGACTCATTATATACTGCCAAAATAAAAACAACTGCTAGTGGTAGCCAAAATAACATTGGAAAACATATCCGGGATCAAATGAAATAATACGTCAATTCAAACGCTGGTTCCCTGTCATGGCAACGACGAGCTGTCTTTTTGGAATAAATAAATAGGTCTATATGTTTACTCGAAAGTTTTTACCCAGGCTTCAAAGTTTTTACACAGACTCGAAAGTTTTTTACCCATAATGTGTATGTTAACTTCTCGGACTAGAAAAATTTGAAAATTGCATGCATTTCCCCTCCTCAACAAAAGTTAACATTTTTACACAAGGTAAAGTAGATGAGTAAATCCATTCTTTTCTTCCATTTGTCATTTGAAATAATTCTTTCAGTTGTCAGGGCAATTTTTTAAAAAATAAAATAAGTAAAATGAAATAAGTCCGATTTTATTAAAATAAATAAATAAATAAAATAAGTTAAGTCCGATTATATTAAAAAAGTTTTAAATTAATAAAAAAAATTAATCTTGATTTTTGACAGTTGACAAATTTAATTCGATTTACCCAGGCTTTACTCATAAGTTGTCTGTTAACTTTTTGCATTCTCATCTAGTATTATTCCCTCTACCGCAAGAAAGTTTTTACTTGATTTTTACACAGGCTTTTTTACTCAAAAGTAAACATACAGACTTAATAAGAACTAAAATCGTAATAATTTATGTATTTTTTCTTTTTTATTATTAACAATGTGGATATCTCCATGGTGACGTGCTAATCAAAACATGCTTAAAAATAAACAAATTTAGGTAAATCATTTTATTGTAATTGTAACTTACTCTATTGCAACTTCTGGATTTCGTCATATGCAAGCTGGGTGTATTTCATATTAAGCTCCTCCACTTTATTGTCGGGAAGTTTTTGGAGCATGCGTTCTAAATTGGCCAACATGGAAAAATGTTTAAGCTCAGGCAGTGGTGGTGACGGCAGAGCTGAAGTCATTTGCATTCGTAAAGTAAGCAACTCGGTTAGTTTTTTATAAATAGTGGAAGCACTTTCAGCAAGAGTATCCTTAAATTTCGTAGTTCTTCGGTATTGGGTTTGCTATAAGTTTAAAAATAAAGTTAAAATAAGTTTTCGGTCGGCTGAGAAGACTTGCGGACTATGCGGTCAGGGCGAAATTAAGAGAGAGCACATTGGCCGGCATCAGAGAAGGCAATGTCATAAACTGGTCAAAGATTAATGATCTGGGCATTGGATCTAAAGCTAAGGCACAGCCGGATTTTGACCCGGATGAATATGCTGGGTACCTCTGCCCCAGCCACACACTGCTGCCTGATATCGTAAGTGACAGCTCTGCCCACTCGCAGCATATTCCATCTGATACAACTTCTACGGGTGCACGCATGCCTACAGTTGACAATGCTTTTAGCTTTAGCAATATCATTGAGGTTGATGTTGAGCGTGCTCTTTGCAAGCTTAAGTCAAATGCTGTCGGATTTAAGGACGTGCCGCTGAAGTTCTACAAGTTGATTTTACCCTTCATCCTGCCGATAGTCACGCATCTGCTCAATAGACTTCTATCTTCTTCGCACTTTTCGGCTCACTGGAGGGTGGGTCTGATTACACCTCTTCCCAAAACAAACTCTCCCTCCGACATGTCCGAATGGAGGCCCATTACTATTTTACCGACCATATCTAAACTACTTGAAATTCTCATGGTGGACCAGATTACATCATATCTGAGCAGAAACGATTTACTCTCTAACAAGGCTTCAGGAGATTACATTCGACCAGCACAGCCTTGCTCGAGGTTGCCGCGGACATTCGCGACCTATGTGATAATGGTAGCTGTGTAATTCATGTTCTTCTTGATTTTAGTAAGGCCTTCGACTCTGTTCCCCATGCGCTATTAATCACCAAGCTTCGCACGCGTTTCAGGTTCTCTGATCCTGCCTGCAGACTGATTGAGGACTACTTAAGTCATAGACATTTCATGGTGAGATGCAATGACTCCTACTCCTCCCTGAGACCTGTAATTATTGGTGTGCCGCAGGGAGCTGTGCTGGCACCTTTGCTGTTTACACTATTCATAGACAACGTTACCTCAGTATTAAGAAATGTGCGATTCCACATTTATGCTGATGATCTCCAGATTTACTCTGCTGCTCCTAGGGATAATCTAAACGAGGCTGTTGCAATAATCAATGGGACTCTGGCTGAGATTGCTGATTGGTCTGCAAATAATGGTCTGTCCCTTAATCCCTCGAAAACGCAAGCAACCATCTACTCCATTCTTCTCAGGAATGTCACCAACATGTCTGCACTTCCTAACTTGCTTTTACAGGGCCATAATATCGTGATCTCAACTAAACCAGTCTTGAATTTGGGTCTTCTAATGGATCCTGGTCTCACGTGGGAGCCACAGATAAATAGGATTTGCTCAAAGATCTACTATGGCCTGCGTTCGCTCTATGCGACCTCTCACCACATTGATGTGTGCACCCGTATCAGACTTTTTTCTGCTCTCCTTCGTCCACATTTCTTCTATGCTGATGTGGTACTGTTCCCCATGTCTCGTGGTAACCTCTCAAAACTGTCTCGTGCATATATGGCATGTGCCAGATATGTCTTCGGTTTTAAACGAGGTTCGCATGTGCCCCTCCATCTCCTAGAACTACTTCTCCCGTGTCCACTGGCAAACATGTATTAGCTTAGCTCGTTGCAGCTGATATATAAGGCTAGACATGGCTTAATGCCAGGTTATATCATCAACCGCTTTAAATGGAGCAGCCTGAATAAATCCAGGCTTGTCCTTCCTAGGGTCCACTCACAATATGGTGGGAGGAACATTTTCCTCCGCGGGGCAACCACCTGGAATCAAATGTCAGAGGGCGACCGGTGTAGCGCTTCGTTGAACGCGTTTAAAACAGCGGCTCGGGATTTCCTGACCTAATTCTAATCTCTGATTTGCCTTTTTCTATATATAAAAAAAAAAAAAAAAAATGAATTTTGACCTGCGGCGCATATTGTGTTGTATATTGTGTTGTATATCGCATGATTTAATTTATTTAATTTCCTTTTATTTTATTTATTTACTACTTGCTATTTCGTTGTGCTGTATTGGTCTATAATTATATGTTTTTATTCTTTTAATGTTTTTGTTCCTTGCTACAATTTTGATACTGTTACACATCACTAAAACTTTTATATGTTCTAAGTACCTATGTTTCTTCTTCTATTGCTTCACTCGCTACAATGCTAAGCTACTATGTATTTATTTAGTTTTATTTTGCTATATTTTACTAAGCGGTGCTTTGTCCTAAGTGCTGATACTTGTAAATTCATGTTATTTTGCTACATTGCGAAGCTACTATGTTGTTTGCTACATTTCACTAGACTATACTATATTCTAAGTGCCTATATCTGGACTTTTTTAATTTGTTTTGCTACAATGTTAATCTACCATGTAACTATCTATGATGTGCCCAGCGCTATGCGTGCCTTTGGCACGGGTACTCAAATAAATTGATGTTTATGTTTATAAAGAATACCTCACATAGGAGTAATTGCTGGTATCTTCACCGGAAGTTTCCGTTACTTCGGCTGCTGGAAGGGTATCTGTGCTTACCAAGTGAGTTGAAAAAGTTCTATAATTTCTAATGATAATGTATGAATCAAAAAATTATATATCTTAGCTTACGCTCTAGTTGGATGCTCTAAAAAAGACATGCAGTCATTAAACTCCCAATCTACAGAATCTTCGTTGAAAAGTACTGAATCTCCATCGTCGTAAAAATCAGTATCCGCAGCACTTCCAGAGCGTGAAACCTCCTTACCACGGGTGTGGTAGCGCATACTATTTTTCAATGACTTCCAAAGTGCTTTACAATTCTCAACTCTTGTAAGATATATAATTTATTTAATGGAAATAACAATAAATATATCTGGTGTTTACCAGTTTCATCCATATTTTTTGAGACATAATTCCATCCAGCTGTCACTGCGTGCCTATTATGATGTATCTTTTCATCAATTTTATATAGCTGGCTTTTTCTGGACCAAACCAGCAAGCATTCTTTTCTGCTCCGTCGAAAATATTTTGCGAGCATTTTTCCTCTTTAAAGGAGTATTTCTATCCTTTTTTAAAGATGGAGCCCTACTAGTCGAAGGAAAGCAATCTAATACTGGAGTTGGACGTAATTTTGCTGTGCTGGTTACAAACTCCTCTTCCAAACACTCGAAATCGGTTATGGTAACACTGGCAAGTGACAGATCGTGATTTTTCTAGCTCCACAAAAATTTATAAATTTAATTTGATTTTCGGTGTTTAAAATTATAATTAAATAGTAAAAAGTTTGGCAAACGTCCACTGACTATATTGGTGAAATATAAAAGTTGGAATCCGTTTGATTAGGGACATTGTGAAAGTTTCCCAAAAGTTCGCATATATTGAAGAGGCTGACGCCGATTTAGCGTTGGGTTGCCATTTTGATATTTTGGAAAATATTGAAATATTTTTGGAAGAATTTGTGGAATCTGTTATGGTCGTAGCATACTGCCTATAGCAATATGCTACACGACGGCTAGCAGCAGCACCTAGCGTGAGCCACACGACGAACGTGCGATTGTCGAGACTCGACACACGTTTCGAGTCTGACTTGGACCGTGCACCGAAATCGAGTTCCGAGAAAAATAAGAAGAAGAGTTTGGTCGAGACAATTTTTTGGCTGTCTGTTCTTAGTGAGGTTTGGTTAGATTTTGGGGAAAAACGAGCAGCGTACAAGAAAGTGCTAGTTTTTGGAAAAGAAAGTCAAGAGTGCTGAAAAGAGGATACGAAAAAGATTTAAGTGATTTTAAAAATAAAGTTTTTGTTTGGTGGTAAGCGTAGAAAAGGCCCACAAAAATTAATAGAAGGCCAGAAACATACAGGGAGACAGAAGAAGAACAATCTGGACCACACTTGTGCCGTTAAGAATCAGGGATGATATCCCGGCAATACACCAGATGAGATGTACAAACGGAAAAGTATTATTAACAGCACGGATTAAAGGTAGCAAATCTTCATGGTTCATGTAGGGAAGCCCTAGGAAGATATGAACGAGCAGGGAAATAGCGACTGATTCGATATTCAACTATAAATGAAATTTGGAAATGGCGGAAGCTGATGGCGGAAGGCGTAAGGTTAAATTGACAAAAATTACAGTCTATACGAATTTTCTTTTTTTATAATTAATTTAATAATTATTAATTATTAATTAAATAGATACGTTACTAGTAGATTCATTTGAAAACTTTTGATCAAGATTCAATAAAATTCATAATTGATTTGGTCAGAATATCTTTAGAATAATGCACATGTACAGTACAATGTGCAGTGTGAGGTTATTTACTTACAGTTCATACGAATTTTCTCGTTTTTATAATTCAATTAAATAGTTACGTTGCAAGTAGATTCATTTGAAAACTTTTGATCAAGATTCAATAAAATTCATAATTGATTTGGTGAGAATATCTTTAGAATAAGGCACATGTATAGTACAGTGTGAAGTAAGAGGTTAGGATAAAAGGATTAAGGATAGGAAATGGTAGAATAGGAATCTAAATAGAGATTATATAGAAAGCACTAAGATGAAATTTTGATATATATACAAATAAACTAAAATAAAATTTCTGTTCGACCTCGTTCGTCCAACAAAATCAAATACGGGATATGATAATTGGGGAAGAGAAATGCGTGACATTAGATTAGAATTAACTAACCGAGGAGTTCAACTCGTAAACGAAAAGAAAGAAAGAAAGACTTTAATAAAAATGCATATCGTATAGGGTCCACTAAGGCAAAAGAGTTTGGACACAATTTCATTATAGTAAAAACATTTGATTTTCACTGTAGAAACTTTTGAATGAAGCACTTGAACATTAAAGAATTACAGTAATGATAACAAACCCAAGGGGTGAATTTCATGAAATTACGCATGACTAACGTGAGTCTTAGAAAAAAAAAAACTTGAATCGAAACGATAAGTAACAGGTTTGAAAGTTAATAAATAATTTTAGCAAATTTCAGCATCGTCCAAATAACCTATTCGCCTCCAGGGAGCTCCTTCGAGGGATCATTGAATGAAAAACGTAAGTCAAATCTGCATTTTTTGTTGTTGTTATTGTATTGTTTATTGCTCTCATGCTTAGCCTATGATCATTTTTTTTTATAATATTGTCGTATATCAAACGCCACCACAATCGTGGGTGAGAGACTAGTGCTGCATGTTTTTCTTTCTACATTGAAGAGTCAATGATGATGTTGATGAACGATTTTTCCTGGAAAGTAATATAATATCATTTCGGTCGCGTCTAAAGGAAAGTATTCAAAATTATCTAAAGAAAAAGAAAAAAGGAAAACAATTAATAAAGGAAAGTATTCAAAATTATCTAAAGAAAAAGAAAAAAAAAGAAAAACAATTAGTAAGGGAAAGTACCCACGGTCATGTCACATGTCGCTGAAAGTCGGTTTAGAGACGAAATTTTATTTTGGGTTAAGTATTAGAGATCTAGTTTTATTTTTGAAAACAATTGAGTAGTAAGAATGTCAATAATTATTCTGAAATCCCAATATTGACCAGTCTAAATATTAAAAAAGCATCATTTGTGAACATTATCAAGTAAGATAATATTGGCGCTGTTAAGTGAATAAAGGAAACGAATAAGTTGATTATAACGTAATGACTCCGTAAGGCTTTTCAATTCTCCTCTCACTTTCCCGGCGCCCCCTCATGTGAAGGTCGTCTAGGTCCTCCTAGTCTTTCTCTCTCGTCCACAGGTCAGCTAAGGGACTTGGAAATAGTGGCCCCCAAGTCAAAGGGAGGATGGGGCAAGGCCATGAAGGCAGAACATCTGCGCCTTCACAGTAAGTAGGTAAGTGACGTAAGGGTCCCTTCTGGACCGAGTGTGTGCCGGCTTTTTGTAGGTAGGCATGATATTTTTTTTTGATTATGGGTGATGACAGTGGCAGGTATTTTCGGGAACTCCCCCACACTCTCCGCCAACCTTAGCCGAGGTGCTAGCATGCCGCCCTGTGCTATCGCTGTCATCGAGTGATCTGTCAGCTCATGCTGACAGTTTGGACTTAACGTCCTGAACAATCACTCTCGCAACATACTTCCATAACAAATCTTGGTCAAGCGAATTGTGTAAACGCTCAACTTTAGAATTACTTGACTGAGGACTGGACATCCACAAACCGAGAATCAGAATCAGGCTGCTCAAATATCCTGGAAGTTGTAAATTAGGGACATTGATCAAACAAATACCCCCAGATCAGGCAAAGACTGGGCGGCACGGTATTTATGAAGAGGAAATTCAGCACTCTATGCACATACGCAGCTGTACTCAAAGAAGATATATACTGGAACCAACTGATTTACAATAATAACCAAATTTGGCAATCATCCTCTGAGTATATAGATGCAGGCTCCGCAAAGATTTATAAATTTAATTTAATTTTCGGTGTTTAACCCTTTCTATCCTGAATTAACGGAATGCTTTTCAGAAATTTATTTTTTACTTATTGTGATTGAAGTTGATCTAAGCAACACATAAAAATGTTTAAAAAGTTTGTAATAGTACCAATGCGATTTTTATTAAATGTTGCTTATAAGCAACATTAGGATACAAGTGCAATAAAAAGTCCAGGAAAATTGCTCACCCATGAATATCGTATTTTATTTCTTAGAATAGAAATGAACTCGTTATCAAAAAAATAATAGAATAAAAAAAAACAAAAAACATATTCTATAAGTATCTAACAAAAATTATATCTATACACATACATTTATATATATATCCATACACACACATAATACTTATTTTGTATGATAGTTCAAAAAACAGTTCCTTTTTGCCGTCAAGCATAGCCAAATATTGCATTTTATCATAGATGGCACAAGAACTAGATGTCACATGCCATACTAAAGCAGAGTATACACATTGTGAAATGAGTAGTGCATTCTGAAATGGACCATAATATGTTTGAGATTGTGACGAATACAAATGATTTTATAATAGTAGTTTTGTATACATTTGATCGACTTCCCCAACACTTCAGATACGAAAAAATATGAATCACTCGTCGTATACATCATTTCAAATGTTGTGGTCCATTCCGGAATGGACCACCCAGCCATATAAAATTTGTATACTTTTTTGGTATTGCATGCGACATCTAGCTCTTGTGTCATCTATGATTTTATGCAACACATTGTTGTAAATCCTGTTTTGCAGTTTCGGCAGCGATTTTTCTTCTTTGAGTAATTGGGGAAGTGTCCTAGATTATCATACCTTGTATCAGGTATTGGTTCAGCAACCCGAATAATACGCTTTGAGGTTGTTGGAGAGTTTTTCGAAGATGGTCGTCCCCGTTTGACATTGTTCTGCTTGCCTGTTGAAATTAGTCCATTATCGATGTAAATTTGAAATTGAAGTAATGTAAATTCAGAGGGTAGTCCTTTCTGCTTTTGATGACGCCTATATAAAAGCCAAGCATTACTGCCACATTTATGGTCTAAAGTACAATCCTCATATACCATTTCTTTGACCTGATATTAATCCGATAAAGCTCTATGAGCATATCCATTAAGTCAACTGCTCCCATCGATTCTTTATACTCTTTGACAATGTCTGGTCGTTGTACGTCGATGTATTTCTTCTCCTTTTGGCTAAATCGGCTACATGTACTTACAGGTTCTACACCAGCAATAGAGCTTATAAATGGTTCAGCTTTATTATCGTACCACCTCACTAGGCAAATATTGTAGTCATCGTTTACTCTGAAATCATGTGATCCTCTTCCAAGTTTTTTTTTAACTCTTGTTCTGTTTTCATGGAGCAATTTCCCATTCGATTTGATCTCATAGTACCAACACAAAAGATCCCATGATTTTTCAAAGAAATTGCCAATTGAAGCGAGGAAAACCAGTTATCAAAGTATAGTTTAAAATTGTGACCATCTGGTAAGTTTGATACTAAGTGAAGGACTATATTACTAGAAAATCCTAGGCCATAATTTCTGCATGTATCTTTGCCAATGTAAATTTCAAAATCATGCATTATCCCTGACGCTCCAGCCCTGGTGAATACTTTAAATCCCCATTTATGTGGCTTGTTTTTCAAATACTGCTTCAGCAAAGACCTACCTTTGAAAGGAATTATTTGTTCATCAATAACTTGCTTTTCTTCAGGTGCTACTTTCTTCACAATATTTTTCAAACAAGTTAGTAATGGTCTTACTTTAAAAAGTTTATCAAAATTTTCGTCAGTGCTAGACTTCTGCTTTGTATTGTCATTTATATGTAGATATTGTCTTATTTTTTCGTACCGATTTCTTGGCATTGCGTCAGCTACGCGGTTAAAACGACAGTAAGGGCTCCAGTAAAGTCTATATTGTGGCATACGCATTACCCCCGTATATAATAAAATTCCAATTTTGTTCTATTTCTTCTATGGTAACCTTAATTTCAACTCCGTCTTTTTGCAGGGCATATTTATTAGTTTCCTGACAAATTTTTTCGATCACGTCACCATCCAGCAGCATTTTAAAATATTTGAGTGGAGTCAAGTCTTCGTTTGGTGGATTTGGTAAATTTCCCGTCCAGAGGAGATTAGCAGGGTAATATTTCTTCTTCTTCCATTTTAGTTTTTTTAAATTTGATAAGTCGTGCACAATACTACTTAGTTCGTTCTCTGCTAAATTACCTTCTTCATATGCTGTTAGAGTATCCAATAGTTCTAATTCATTCTCCAGAGTTTTCAAATCCTCTTTCGAAAACTTGTTCAATAATTTCTTCGTCTTCTTCTTCATCGAACCTTTCGTCCTCAGATTCATTCCAATCCACTTCATCAAGAATGTTATATACTGCCTCCGTTCTCAAACCTCTCCTTTCTGTAGTCATCTAGAAATCTATAAAATTGCATCCAAATATAATAGCCATTATATCCTGATGTTGCTTATGAGCAACACAAGGTTTGAAGCCAGTTTCCAAGAACTCACCTGATCACTAAATTAATATTTTAATAAAATACACTATTTCAACTGCTTTACTATAAATCTAAATACACTTTGACCTCACAAGCTGAACATAAACAGAAATATAGAAATACAAATCATTCAAACTATCCATACGATTTCGATTCGAGGTCCCTTCTGAGAAAACGCTGACAAATATACCCAAAATGCTGCTCCCATGTGCCGCTACGTACTTTCCAAATTAAAATTACTTATTCTTATTGCATACCTTTTCGCTTTAATTGAATTCATGCTTTTGATGGGCGTACAATGAGGATCAAAAGTGTGTTGCTTGTAAGCAACAATAGGATAGAAAGGGTTAAAATTATAATTGAATAGTTAAAAGTTTGGCAAACGTCCACTGACTATATTGGTGAAATATAAAAGTTGGAATCCGTTTGATTAGGGACATTGTGAAAGTTTCCAAAAGTTCGCATATATTGAAGAGGCTGACGCCGATTTAGCGTTGGGTCGCCATTTTGATATTTCGGAAAATATCGAAATATTTTTGGAAGAATTTGTGGAATCTTGGTCAAGCGAATTGTGGAAACGCTCAACTTTAGAATTATTTGACTGAGGGCTAAACATCCACAAACCGAGAATCAGAATCAGACTGCTCAAATATCCTGGAAGTTGTAAATTCACGACATTGTTTAAACAAATACTCCCAGATCAGGCAAAGACTGGGCGGCACGGTATTTATGAAGAGGAAATTCGGCACTCTAGGCACATGCAGAGCTGAACTCAAAGAAGATATATACTTGAGCCAACTGACTAACAATAATAATCAAATTTGGCAATCATCCTCTGAGTATATAGATGCAGGGTAAAATTGAAATCCTTTTGGTCTACGCCACAGCATAAATTTTCTAATATCAAACATTCTGAGAACTAGTCAAACGAAGGGGAAAACGCTTCACTAACAAGTTGTTTGATTGATGAATAAACATCCACATACTGCAATTCAAACCGCCCAAACATCCCGGAGCCTGAAGGGAGTCACGACATTGGTCAACATATACTCCCAGATCAGGTAAAGACTGGGCGGCACGGTATATTCCGAAGAGAAAAATCAGCACACTAAGCATCTACACATCTGGACTAAAAGAAGAAAAGCACATCAAATCGGGGCATTATAATTATATTGCCAAACCTTAAGGTGACTCTGTACTTAATTATTTTAGCTGCTAGATATCGTCGTTGATCAGAATCATCACAATTATCTGGTGTATAGACACTTATTTGTTTAAGCTGACACATTATAAAAACTAAGTTGATAACCTACTATTAATTAAATCTCGTTTCGTTCTTAGATTACATTACCAACTACATATATTCATTTTTAGATCATATTGCTTAATGTTACAATTTGGTATATAGATACCTATTTGATTAACCTGATTTATTTTAAAAACTAAGTTGATAACCTACTATAAATTAAATCTCATTTCGTTCTTAGATTACATCACCAACTACATATATTCATTTTTAGATCATATTGCTTAATGTTACTATTTGGTATATAGATATCTATTTGATTAACCTGATTTATTATAAATAACTAATTTGATAACCTACTATAAATCAAGTCCCGTTTCGTTTTGAGATCGCATTACCTACATTATAAAAACTAAGTTGATAACCTACTATTAATTAAATCTCGTTTCGTTCTTAGATTACATTACCAACTACATATATTCATTTTTAGATCATACTGCTTAATGTTACTATTTGGTATATAGATACCTATTTGATTAACCGGATTTATTTTAAAAACTAAGTTGATAACCTACTATAAATTAAATCTCATTTCGTTCTTAGATTACATCACCAACTACATATATTCATTTTTAGATCATATTGCTTAATGTTACTATTTGGTATATAGATACCTATTTGATTAACCTGATTTATTATAAATAACTAATTTGATAACGTACTATAAATCAAGTCCCGTTTCGTTTTGAGATCGCATTACCTACTATATATTTTCATTTTAAGATTGTATTTTATTGTGCCGTTTGGTTTATGGATGCTTATTTGATCTGATTTATCGACATTTCTCATTCCTAACACAATTATTGGGCGTCTTCACTTTCATATCATAGGTAAATTATTAAGCATCTGCAACCTGCTGGTGCAAGCCTGGGATTTTGGATCCGGATTCAGTGTTGATTCCCGAAAGAGGGTGTGACATCGGTTTACGCACAGGATTTAACTAATCATTAATCCACCACACTTCTCCAAATTATTTTATCTTGGTGTTTGGTATTTGATATGCCAGGTCTCCAGACCCGACTAAATGGTGTTCTGAATGCAGCGGTCTCCTCTAACAAGAAGGGGCGGGCTAGCAAAGCGACTCGCGACAAGAACGGCTCAGCTAAAAAATTAAGAAATAAGTCGGGCAAATTAATTAAATCCACACATGAGGGTAATCCAAGTGCGAGCGCGGGCAATTATAGAAAGAACATTCACAATAAAACTTTAACTCGGTCTGATAATCCTGAGTCAATCCCTTGCGCCACCTGCGACTCTATTGGAGATCCTCCCAAGAAATATCCAAAAGAAAAGGTGGTCTTGTGGATATCGTGCCTGTGCTGTCTGGAGTGGCATCACGTGCTGTGCGGTGGTATTTCATATGCCACGTACTAACCATGTTACGATCGCCATAAGGACCTCATCTGGGTCTGCATCAAGTGCATTAGGCGTGCTAAGTCACTGGTGGCGATAGCTCCTCATGGTGATATCGAACCGCCTCTGCTTTCTACTACGACAGCGGGACTGCCTCGAACAGCCTCAAATTACGGTTCGTTCGACCTTAATACAGAACCTGATTCTAGCGCGCGCGTTAGTAGTTCTACTTTATCTTCCCCCTCAAATCAGCTACCAAATACTCTCGGTGGTTTGGTCTCAGCGATTAATTACAGTTCGGTTATTTACGAACCCAGTTATGAATGTGCTCCCAGTGAACAATCTCTGACTGATGCAGGAAAGTCTAAAACTGACAACCTGTATATAAGTATTGCTGAGCCCAAAACTGACAACCCGACTAGCAACAACATTTCAACCAATAATAACAGTAGTGATCACTACCTCACTGGCTCGGACACAAACCTCAGCAAAACTAATGCCTCAAGTCCACTACTCAATAAAAATACACATAGTGAGCCTCTCTCGGGCTCCTACTTCCAATCTCACCTCCGCGACTTCAATCTCATCTCACACTTCCCATAGAGCGGATCTCAATCAGGGTCCTCAAAATTTTAAATCTACGGGTCATAGTCTGGGCGATGGGACTGATGCCAGTATTAGAGTACTGCTCCAGCAGCTAACAGAAAGGGTTGATGCAATCACATCAATCACGTCCACTGCGGGAAGGCCATCTGTTGATCTAGAAGTGCTCTCGCGCTTATATGTGAAGAATAGAACTCTCATTATCAGCAATCTACCAAGTGCGCTGACTGATAGTAGGATCAAGGGCATGCTGCTTCCTGCCCTGTGTAGAGCTATCGATTTGGAAGGCTCCTTTTGTAGCAAGGTCGAGCTCATTGCACCATTCAAAACAAAAGTGGGCACTCCTTCTCCGATCCTTCCTAAGGTGTGCCTAAGATTCTATGAAGAAGAGGACTGCTCTGCATTCTTCCGGGCCTATCTAGTGAAGCTTAAGTCTAAACCGCTTACTCTGAATGCGATTGATCCTCAGGGGACACATACTAGAATATACATCAATGAAGATCTGTTGCCACAGGAACTAAATCTCCTGTACACTGCTATACGTCTCAGGAACTCAAACCTAGTGGAAGGAGTATACACTAGAAACCGGAGAATATACATCCTGCATAAGTCGGCGGAATGTGCACCCAACCTAATTGCAGCTCGATTCACTCTCGAACTGGCACAACGCCTCTCCAAATCCCTGGCTTTACCTAATACGTCCACCAACCTCAATAATGTCTAGTCCAGTTAACATCCAGCACCATAGTCTATCAACCCAAGCTGAGTTATCCAATGTTCTACCACCCAATAATTTCAACATACTTTCCTTCAATGCAAGATCAACCTCTAAAAATATAACAAATATCAGGCACCTGGCTGAGCTTGGTGATGTCGGGACTCTATTGGTGTGTGAGACGTGGGCCAAGAGGCACCAGACGTCCAGAATGCTTGACATTCCTGCATATAAGCTACATAGGCTTGACAGACCTGCTATAAAAGGCGGTGGTGTTGCGGTCTATGTGGTCGACACCATGAAGTCCAGGATCACCTTTCGTCTCATCGACAATAGTTGGGAGATCTTAGCTGTTCAGGTAGAGGGTTGTGGTGATAGAGCCGGTGACATTAGTAGTCATCTACAGATGTGCGACAACATACACGGACAACGATATGTCAGTCTTGTCTGATGCTCTAGAGCAAATCACAAGTCGCACGTCGCGTATCCTTATTGGTGGTGACTTCAACGTGGACGTTGGTACCTCGTCTACTTTATCTCGTGCATTTAAAGACCTCTTGAGTGAAAAAGGACTTGGAATCATCAACAATCTGCCCACGCGTCATGGGCTTGGCTCTGCGACAATCCTTGATCTTCTCATCACGTTTCCAAATTTTCAGCCAAGCTTCTCTGGTCAATGCCCCGGCATCTCTGACCATGAGTTGCTCTTTGTATCTTTTAACTTTCGTTGCCTACCATCTAACCTTTGGAGAACATACAGAAATTTTTCGGCAATACAGACAGACGCCCTTCAGGCGGACCTCGCTAGGACTGATTGGTCCCCCATTTTTCACAACCCCGACCCCGGCTTAGCTGCACAACATTTTTCCGATTCTTTATGCTCCATATTCACGAGGCAAGTGCCCTTGAAAACCATCAAAATTCGATCCGTTAAGAAAATAATCTTCAATCACCCGGATATCCTGCTCAAATGTCAACTTCGCGATCTACCCTATAGACAATGGAAGAATGACAAAACAGAACAAAATCTGGCTGAATTTCGTCGCCTGCGTAACCAGGCTGACTACTTAATCAGAGCGAAGGTAAGAGAAGACACACTCAAAGGCGTTAGAGAAGGCAACGTCCTAAACTGGAAAAAGGTCAATGATCTTGGTTTAGGGTTTAAAGCCAGGGATCCACCAACCGTTAACCCGGAAGAATATGCTGACTTTCTTTGTGCCAGCACCGCACCGCTGTCAAACGTTATAAGCGACAGACCAGATGATGTACAGTATATTCCCACTGGACCACTGGCTCCGGTTGATGATGATGCCTTTAGCTTCTCAAATGTATCTGAAATTGAGATTGTGAACGCCTTCCGTAAAATTAAATCAAATTCAATTGGGCACAATGATGTACCGCTCAAGTTTTACAAAATAGTTCTTCCCTTCATTTTGCCTATCATCACGCATCTGCTTAACAGATTAATTACATCCTCACACTTTCCTAACAATTGGAAGGTGGGTCTAATAACTCCAATCCCCAAAGTCACCTCTCCATCCAACATCTCCGAATGGAGACCAATTTCCATTTTGCCAACGATCTCCAAAGTCCTGGAGATTATCATTGCTGATCAAGTCACAGAGCATGTTGACTCTCATAATCTACTCTCAAAATTCCAGTCAGGCTTCAGGAGGCATCATTCAACAGGGACAGCTCTCCTTGAGGTAACGGCGGGCATTCGTGACTTATGTGATAGGGGTAACGACGTAATTCATGTCCTTCTAGATTTCAGCAAGGCCTTTGACACGGTTCCTCACTCTTTGTTACTTGCTAAGCTCAGTAACAGTTTTGGGTTCTCCGCCACTGCTTGTAGACTGATTGGCCATTATTTGAGTAACCGATATTTCTTGGTAAACAGTAATGGCACATACTCGTCCATGAGGCCAGTGGTGGAAGGAGTTCCTCAGGGGGCTGTTTTGGCGCCACTCCTATTTACACTCTTCATGGATGACATCACCACTGTGCTGACTGATGTACACTTCCACATATATGCAGACGATCTCCAGATCTATTGTGGTGCTCCTAGAGGTAACATTAGTGATGCGTCGGTGGTCATTAACAGGACCATGGCAGGGATCGCTGATTGGTCAACCATTAACGGGTTATCTCTTAATCCAACCAAAACACAAGCCATAATCTATTCCATTCGTCCGTCGATCGCGGCTAACTCCTCAGACCCTCCTGCACTGCATTTATTGGGTCACAATATAGAGTTGTCCAGGAAGACGGTGCTTAACCTAGGCGTGCTCATGGATCCTGGACTCACCTGGGAACATCAGATCAACAAAATATGCTCTAGAGTGTATTATGGCTTGCGTACACTATACGCAGCATCACAACATCTAGATGGGACAACACGCACTAGACTCTTCACTGCTCTGGTCTTGCCACACTTCTTCTACGCAGATGTGGTATTGTTTCCAATCTCCTGCGGCAACCTCAATAAACTGTGCCGTGCTTTCATGGCTTGCGCCAGATATGTCTTCGGTTTCAGGCGTGGCTCACGTGTGCCCACATGTCTCCTCGAAATGCTTATCCCATGTCAACTAGCCAAAATGTACGAGCTCAGTGTCTTGATGTTGATTTTCAAGGCCAGACGTGGTCTACTGCCAGGCTACCTGGTAGAACGGATCAAATGGAGCATGTTAAACCGGTCTAGAATTGTCTTACCAAGCCTGGGATTTTGGATCCGGATTCAGTGTTGATTCCCGAAAGAGGGTGTGACATCGGTTTACGCACAGGATTTAACTAATCATTAATCCACCACACTTCTCCAAATTATTTTATCTTGGTGTTTGGTATTTGATATGCCAGGTCTCCAGACCCGACTAAATGGTGTTCTGAATGCAGCGGTCTCCTCTAACAAGAAGGGGCGGGCTAGCAAAGCGACTCGCGACAAGAACGGCTCAGCTAAAAAATTAAGAAATAAGTCGGGCAAATTAATTAAATCCACACATGAGGGTAATCCAAGTGCGAGCGCGGGCAATTATAGAAAGAACATTCACAATAAAACTTTAACTCGGTCTGATAATCCTGAGTCAATCCCTTGCGCCACCTGCGACTCTATTGGAGATCCTCCCAAGAAATATCCAAAAGAAAAGGTGGTCTTGTGGATATCGTGCCTGTGCTGTCTGGAGTGGCATCACGTGCTGTGCGGTGGTATTTCATATGCCACGTACTAACCATGTTACGATCGCCATAAGGACCTCATCTGGGTCTGCATCAAGTGCATTAGGCGTGCTAAGTCACTGGTGGCGATAGCTCCTCATGGTGATATCGAACCGCCTCTGCTTTCTACTACGACAGCGGGACTGCCTCGAACAGCCTCAAATTACGGTTCGTTCGACCTTAATACAGAACCTGATTCTAGCGCGCGCGTTAGTAGTTCTACTTTATCTTCCCCCTCAAATCAGCTACCAAATACTCTCGGTGGTTTGGTCTCAGCGATTAATTACAGTTCGGTTATTTACGAACCCAGTTATGAATGTGCTCCCAGTGAACAATCTCTGACTGATGCAGGAAAGTCTAAAACTGACAACCTGTATATAAGTATTGCTGAGCCCAAAACTGACAACCCGACTAGCAACAACATTTCAACCAATAATAACAGTAGTGATCACTACCTCACTGGCTCGGACACAAACCTCAGCAAAACTAATGCCTCAAGTCCACTACTCAATAAAAATACACATAGTGAGCCTCTCTCGGGCTCCTACTTCCAATCTCACCTCCGCGACTTCAATCTCATCTCACACTTCCCATAGAGCGGATCTCAATCAGGGTCCTCAAAATTTTAAATCTACGGGTCATAGTCTGGGCGATGGGACTGATGCCAGTATTAGAGTACTGCTCCAGCAGCTAACAGAAAGGGTTGATGCAATCACATCAATCACGTCCACTGCGGGAAGGCCATCTGTTGATCTAGAAGTGCTCTCGCGCTTATATGTGAAGAATAGAACTCTCATTATCAGCAATCTACCAAGTGCGCTGACTGATAGTAGGATCAAGGGCATGCTGCTTCCTGCCCTGTGTAGAGCTATCGATTTGGAAGGCTCCTTTTGTAGCAAGGTCGAGCTCATTGCACCATTCAAAACAAAAGTGGGCACTCCTTCTCCGATCCTTCCTAAGGTGTGCCTAAGATTCTATGAAGAAGAGGACTGCTCTGCATTCTTCCGGGCCTATCTAGTGAAGCTTAAGTCTAAACCGCTTACTCTGAATGCGATTGATCCTCAGGGGACACATACTAGAATATACATCAATGAAGATCTGTTGCCACAGGAACTAAATCTCCTGTACACTGCTATACGTCTCAGGAACTCAAACCTAGTGGAAGGAGTATACACTAGAAACCGGAGAATATACATCCTGCATAAGTCGGCGGAATGTGCACCCAACCTAATTGCAGCTCGATTCACTCTCGAACTGGCACAACGCCTCTCCAAATCCCTGGCTTTACCTAATACGTCCACCAACCTCAATAATGTCTAGTCCAGTTAACATCCAGCACCATAGTCTATCAACCCAAGCTGAGTTATCCAATGTTCTACCACCCAATAATTTCAACATACTTTCCTTCAATGCAAGATCAACCTCTAAAAATATAACAAATATCAGGCACCTGGCTGAGCTTGGTGATGTCGGGACTCTATTGGTGTGTGAGACGTGGGCCAAGAGGCACCAGACGTCCAGAATGCTTGACATTCCTGCATATAAGCTACATAGGCTTGACAGACCTGCTATAAAAGGCGGTGGTGTTGCGGTCTATGTGGTCGACACCATGAAGTCCAGGATCACCTTTCGTCTCATCGACAATAGTTGGGAGATCTTAGCTGTTCAGGTAGAGGGTTGTGGTGATAGAGCCGGTGACATTAGTAGTCATCTACAGATGTGCGACAACATACACGGACAACGATATGTCAGTCTTGTCTGATGCTCTAGAGCAAATCACAAGTCGCACGTCGCGTATCCTTATTGGTGGTGACTTCAACGTGGACGTTGGTACCTCGTCTACTTTATCTCGTGCATTTAAAGACCTCTTGAGTGAAAAAGGACTTGGAATCATCAACAATCTGCCCACGCGTCATGGGCTTGGCTCTGCGACAATCCTTGATCTTCTCATCACGTTTCCAAATTTTCAGCCAAGCTTCTCTGGTCAATGCCCCGGCATCTCTGACCATGAGTTGCTCTTTGTATCTTTTAACTTTCGTTGCCTACCATCTAACCTTTGGAGAACATACAGAAATTTTTCGGCAATACAGACAGACGCCCTTCAGGCGGACCTCGCTAGGACTGATTGGTCCCCCATTTTTCACAACCCCGACCCCGGCTTAGCTGCACAACATTTTTCCGATTCTTTATGCTCCATATTCACGAGGCAAGTGCCCTTGAAAACCATCAAAATTCGATCCGTTAAGAAAATAATCTTCAATCACCCGGATATCCTGCTCAAATGTCAACTTCGCGATCTACCCTATAGACAATGGAAGAATGACAAAACAGAACAAAATCTGGCTGAATTTCGTCGCCTGCGTAACCAGGCTGACTACTTAATCAGAGCGAAGGTAAGAGAAGACACACTCAAAGGCGTTAGAGAAGGCAACGTCCTAAACTGGAAAAAGGTCAATGATCTTGGTTTAGGGTTTAAAGCCAGGGATCCACCAACCGTTAACCCGGAAGAATATGCTGACTTTCTTTGTGCCAGCACCGCACCGCTGTCAAACGTTATAAGCGACAGACCAGATGATGTACAGTATATTCCCACTGGACCACTGGCTCCGGTTGATGATGATGCCTTTAGCTTCTCAAATGTATCTGAAATTGAGATTGTGAACGCCTTCCGTAAAATTAAATCAAATTCAATTGGGCACAATGATGTACCGCTCAAGTTTTACAAAATAGTTCTTCCCTTCATTTTGCCTATCATCACGCATCTGCTTAACAGATTAATTACATCCTCACACTTTCCTAACAATTGGAAGGTGGGTCTAATAACTCCAATCCCCAAAGTCACCTCTCCATCCAACATCTCCGAATGGAGACCAATTTCCATTTTGCCAACGATCTCCAAAGTCCTGGAGATTATCATTGCTGATCAAGTCACAGAGCATGTTGACTCTCATAATCTACTCTCAAAATTCCAGTCAGGCTTCAGGAGGCATCATTCAACAGGGACAGCTCTCCTTGAGGTAACGGCGGGCATTCGTGACTTATGTGATAGGGGTAACGACGTAATTCATGTCCTTCTAGATTTCAGCAAGGCCTTTGACACGGTTCCTCACTCTTTGTTACTTGCTAAGCTCAGTAACAGTTTTGGGTTCTCCGCCACTGCTTGTAGACTGATTGGCCATTATTTGAGTAACCGATATTTCTTGGTAAACAGTAATGGCACATACTCGTCCATGAGGCCAGTGGTGGAAGGAGTTCCTCAGGGGGCTGTTTTGGCGCCACTCCTATTTACACTCTTCATGGATGACATCACCACTGTGCTGACTGATGTACACTTCCACATATATGCAGACGATCTCCAGATCTATTGTGGTGCTCCTAGAGGTAACATTAGTGATGCGTCGGTGGTCATTAACAGGACCATGGCAGGGATCGCTGATTGGTCAACCATTAACGGGTTATCTCTTAATCCAACCAAAACACAAGCCATAATCTATTCCATTCGTCCGTCGATCGCGGCTAACTCCTCAGACCCTCCTGCACTGCATTTATTGGGTCACAATATAGAGTTGTCCAGGAAGACGGTGCTTAACCTAGGCGTGCTCATGGATCCTGGACTCACCTGGGAACATCAGATCAACAAAATATGCTCTAGAGTGTATTATGGCTTGCGTACACTATACGCAGCATCACAACATCTAGATGGGACAACACGCACTAGACTCTTCACTGCTCTGGTCTTGCCACACTTCTTCTACGCAGATGTGGTATTGTTTCCAATCTCCTGCGGCAACCTCAATAAACTGTGCCGTGCTTTCATGGCTTGCGCCAGATATGTCTTCGGTTTCAGGCGTGGCTCACGTGTGCCCACATGTCTCCTCGAAATGCTTATCCCATGTCAACTAGCCAAAATGTACGAGCTCAGTGTCTTGATGTTGATTTTCAAGGCCAGACGTGGTCTACTGCCAGGCTACCTGGTAGAACGGATCAAATGGAGCATGTTAAACCGGTCTAGAATTGTCTTACCAAGGGTACTGTCGCAATATGGAGGAAGAAACATCTTCCTGCGTGGGGCAACTATCTGCAACCAGATGACGGATGAAGCCAGGTGCAGTGACTCGCTGAACTCGTTCAGGTCAGCAGCTATCGACTTCCTAAATGTAGTATAGAGGCTAGCATTTTCTATTTTATCATCTATAAGTTCATTCCTCACAAGCCACCCGTCATCCTACAAATTCCACTCAATGCAACTTAATTGCTTTGAGTGCGGTTTTCTATATGCAAAATTTAATCAGTTATCAGATATGTCAGCCCTATAATCGAATCAAGCTCAGTTAAATTAAATCGAACTAAATTCAATTAAATCAAGTCAAATCAACTCAACTCAAGTAAAATCAATTCAGGTAAAGTCATTCGAATAACCAACACGGATTCGCAGATTGTTCATTTGGACTGATGTATATGGTTGGCGTACATAGTCATAATTATAATTAGTTCTCAAGTTAAACAGTGTGTACTCATTGTTTGACTACAATAAATGCTAATTCATTTTGTTTGATGTATATAGTGATGTACATAGTGTTCTCAAATTCAAATTCTAACTATGGGTACTCATTGGTTACTACACTTTGTCTGATGTGTAAATTTAAGGGTAATCTCAAATTTAAACTCAGACCTAAGTACTCTTTGGTCTCGAGTTCAACCATATGTGCTCATTGTTTAACTACACTAAATGGTAATTCATTTTGTCTGATATACATTATGATCTGGAGTCTTAACCATGAGTGCTCATTGGTTACTACACTTTGTTTAATGTACATAGTTAAATTGAATTTTAAGTTCAGGCTTAAGTACTCAGTGTTCACGAGCTACCTACAACACTTTTACAGTTTAGTCTCTAAGATCCTCTAGCACTTGCCGCTATTCTGTTTATTTTTTATCTATTTTCCAGGCAACATGCTGTACTATACCACATATATTGTAAATCATACTACAAATTTTTATATTTTTGCAATTATTTTCATTCCAATTACTATGTTAGTACATTATTTTCTGTTGCTACTCCAGCGTTAATCTACGCTACAATGGGTGCTTTGAACAACCACTACTGTTTGGTCACCAAACAAACTATTTTCATCACCGCCACCACTGTCCAAATAACATATTTTTTGTCACCACCGCCACTGGAGTTTAACTAGATATTGGCTAGTTGTCAACAGATGGCGCGCATGGCTTTATTCGGATATTTCGGATAAACGGATATCCACAGCTGTGCTTTCATGAGCTTTTGAGCTTTCGTGCTATAAAAACGCGAGCACGGAGCTGAAGGCCAGTCAGTTTTCCTCTGACCAGCATCCAACAAGGCTAGGATATTGACCTAGACTTAATACCCATCGGAACTGAGCATATTGAGCCAGTTTCAATACAAATTTCCATCCTCCAACTACCCACCAAGATATTGACTTGGTCACATCCCCATCCTCAAGGCTTGAATATTGATCAGGTCTCCTACACTCCCGTGGGGTTATCATAAATATTGATTTGAGAATCTCACTTTTAGTTAAGTATTTAATCATTAATACGTGATAGTAGAGAAGTGTGCACTCGCTATCCGTAAGATTAGGCATTAACCAAAAAACATTGTGAGTAATTTTTCTCTTTTTTCTTGTCTAATTTCAGCTCAAAAGGAAATAAACGGTACAATTTTATTATAT
Organism: Dioctria rufipes; assembly: GCA_963924295.1. Classification (NCBI taxonomy): domain Eukaryota; kingdom Metazoa; phylum Arthropoda; class Insecta; order Diptera; family Asilidae; genus Dioctria; species Dioctria rufipes. The sequence continues at coordinate 137,402,029 of OZ002744.1, forward strand.
ATAATTTTATTACATATGTGAATTGTATTAATTTAATTATTTTGTTAGCATTAATGTTGGACTTTGGATTTTTTATAAATAATAATTGAACTTTGCTTGTGTTATTATTCCGGCACCTATTTCTATTTCTTTTTTATGTATTTAACATAAATGTCCTTCGAGCCGGATATACAAGCCAATAGTTCATTATGGAAAAACTTATTCAGAAACAACTAGCTCTTCACGAGCAAATTTCCAAAGCCGCCGAGAATCATTCAAAGGCTAGCAAAGAAACTAGACAAGCAAAAAAGTATTACGCGGCTAGAATTCAGTCACTGGAAACCCTGTGGCAAGCGTTCGTAGATACGCACATACAAATCTGGACAACTAAGGGTGGTTCTGAAAGCGAATATGCCAAGGGTACCTTATATGAGGAATCTGAGTTGACATACATCAAACTTCTTTCCACCTTGAGTGAAGAGCTGGAGAATTCTTTCCCAGCTCTGTCCTCAAACCAGACTGAGCCAATTACACAGGCATTACGTCTCCCAAAGTCTGAAGTTAGACTTCCACCCATCCATATTCCCACGTTTGATGGGAATTACAAGTCATGGCGTTCATTTCACGACTTATTTACTTCACTCATCCACAAAGATCCAAGCCTATCAAAGGTACAAAAATTGCATTACCTAAAACTCAGCGTCACTGGGGAAACAGAGCGCTTGTTACGCCAATTTGAAATAATTGAGACCAATTACACAAAGGCATGGGAACTCTTACAGAAGAGGTTCAACAATAAACGAGTTTTAATTAACACCCACTTAAAGACGATATTAAGTCAAACACCAGTAAAGGCGGAATCAGCTTCTGCTATTCACTCTATCCAGGATCAGACAGCAGAAAGCCTTCATGAGCTCAAAAACCTAGAGCTACCTATTGAGCAATGGGATACCATTCTGGTATACAATCTCGTTAAACGCCTTCCACCAGAAACTCATCACCAATGGGAGCACGAATGCAGTAAAACCGACGAACTTCCAGATTATAAGGCATTACAAATCTTCCTAGAAGCCAGGTGTAGAGCACTAGAAGCGCTTGACAGCAGTCAAAACCAAGCACCCAATAAAACCTCAGCAAAATATCCCATGTCATTTTTCAATAAAGTCCCGAGTTTCGTAGTCTCACTATTGAGCAACGGAACACATTCATTACAAAATATGACATTTGTTCTAACTGCCTCACATTAGGGCACAAAAAGGGGAACTGTCGGAGCAAAAAGGGGTGTTTAAAATGTCAAAGGAGGCATAATACTCTGCTACATATCGACACCAGCTCAAGTCCCAAACAAATGTCCAACACTGCCGAAATTTCGAATCAAGCCAATACACCACATAAAGCCTCAACCAACGCAGAGCCGTTATCAATACAAACATTTCTCACTTCCAATATCAAAAGAGCTCTGCTATCAACAGTGATGATTAATATAGAAACCGCTCAAGGAAAAACTTTAACTGTACGCGCACTACTGGACTCAGGCTCACAAGTCTCCTTTGCAACAGATCACATTTGTAAAATACTCAATATTAGAGGCGAGCCAACTAACATTGTGGTAACCGGACTTGAAAAAACACCAACAGCTACTGCGACAAAGCAGATCAACATAAAAATCAAGTCTCTTATTAATCAAT